>JALLBB010000130.1:0-22711 GCA_036939735.1 Discostella stelligera | reverse complement strand
ACTTTTTTTGCTCACAATTGTTTTTTTTTTGTCGTCCTCATCATTGTCAACGTCGTTGTCATCATCAGTGTGTTGGCGGCATTATTGTCGTCGCTGTCATTGTTGTCGGTAGCGTCATTGTTGTTGGCTGCATCCTTGTTGTTGTTGTTGTTGTTGATTAATTTGCGCTTTCTCTTGTCAGGTGTTGAGGAAATGATATTGCACTTTTCAATAGAAATTCCTGTCACTCTTTGCTCAGCTGCAATATCATACAGCTCAAGAGTTTTTTTAAAGAATTATTGTTTCAGATCAAGTCCATGTAATAGTGGTGGTGTTGTTATCATTTGATCGAGGATATCTTCTGAAGCTCAAATTTGATAGGTGTTACATCGCTTTTGACTCCTACTCGAAGGACGTAAATTCTATCTCTGTTCTCCCATTTCTGTGGCAGCCCATTGGAAAGTGCATCAAGATCCATTTTTATCATCAAATTCAATTTTGCAACCATGTAGAACATGTGGAATGGTGAAATTATACCCAACACTGAATGATCTCCACTCTATTGAAGCCTGATTTTTTTAACTACATGCCAGGTTGGCAGCGATGAGAAGACTCTCATACTCATTCGAAGACAAGCCAAATTGGTTGGTGATATGGCAACAATGGCCATAGTTTGTATTGAGGGTAAACCAGAACAATGGCGCGGCGGCGAGCTCAAGAAGAAATGTGGCAATGTGATCACTAGAGGTCGGTTCCACCGTGGAATATTCCAAATTCCATTCAATTCCATTCCATTCCATTCCACATTTTTCCCTTGGAATTGGAATGGAATATTCCACATGTACATAGAACGTACTCTGTCTTTAAACTACGACGTACGCAAACAGTAAGACGTAAGAAGTACTAAGTACACCCCCTCCCGCCAGAAAACTTAATAAGAGTTTGTACTATTCCTACATAGGAGGATCATTCCAACTCCATGTGGAATATTCCAGATTCCACGTGCTCGTGGAACCTACTGATTCCATTCCACCTTTTCCCCGTGGAATGGAATTGGAACCGACCTCTAGTGATCACGTACAATGTCATATTTCACTTGCATGATGGAATAATGTGAGCCAAATTGGCACAGATATTTATACGGTCGTTATGATGACGCCTGTAAATTTGGCTCACACGCGGACTGATATTGATGGAACACGATCAATAATACCGAGGCAATGCCGATAAATTCAATTGAAATGTTAGTGAAAATAGAAAATACCATCGTGAGGGTGGCACGGTATTTCTGGTACAATGTTCACGAGGTCCTCTACGTAGGAATATCTGGCGGGAATTAGTTTTACTTCGCGCCGGTGACTCGGGCGTGGAGACTGTGGCCACCTCTGTGGCCACCATCACACAAAAAATGACACGCCAATGCATCCTGCTGCAACATCTCACGCAACAAGCAGCCAACGCCGACGATGATTCACCATCCTCCGTTGCCCCCACTCGAGCTGAAGAATATGAAATAGCAAATTGCACCAACATTCAACATGTCACAGTCGCAGCCTCCGACCAGAACTCAACGAGCCGCCGACGCTCTCCTCGCCACCGCCAGTCGCGGACGTCGATCGTTGGCAGCCGTGGCGAAGCAGAGTGCCTCGTCATCAGTCGTTATTTCTGCGCAACGGCAACAACTACGAAATCCATGCCACCAGCAGCCAAAGTCGGTGGACGCGAAAAATAGTGGATGCTTCAAGCGACCACTGGCAAATATAAATGGGAAAAATGACATTACCAATTCTACCAACAACATATTATCTAGAGGAGTTATCGGAAAGAATTGCAATTCGATTGCAACTAAATCATCGTCAAGCACAAACTCAGCATTCGATCGACGGAATGCTCGTGATAAAATATCCAAGAAGGAAGCTCCACCAACATTCACCGACTTGAGTTTACTAGCCATGCTGGACGGAACAAAAAAGAATACAAAGAAACCAGCATCTGGAACCGATGAAACGAGTCGTCAGCATCAGCAGCAGTTGAAACACTCGCCCGCAGGGGGAACAATGACTCTTTCGCAAAAACGATCCAACTCATCATCAATTGCACCACCACTCTGCATTCCGTCGAAGAAACGACGTAAAGTAGTTGCCAATAGCGACGTGTTGTTCGTGGCCCCACCGCCCGTTAGGTTGTATTGCGGGGATGATGGTCTTCGCCATGGTCACAGATCAATGCAACCCGGTGATGCTATCAAACCGAGGAAAAGAATGAGTAGTCATGAAAATATCACTCATTCCAAGAGGGACGTGATGAAATTTGTCGCTGTTGATGGCAAGCAAACATCCAGTGAAAGGAAGGGGGACGTGGATGAGATTCGGTTACAGCGACGAAGTGATTTGGTCAAACCCTGCAATGAAAATGGCATGGGACGGTCAACAAACGACGAAGAGAATAGTATGACCTTGCCAAAAGCGCCTGAATTAACCATACGCAATAAATCTACTAATGTTGATGAAGATAATGATGATGGCAAGTTGGCTGATGGTGTGGGCGAACCGACTTTGTCCGGTAGCAAATCAGAAATTGCCTCTAATCTGTCAACAGTGAGTGGTCAATCGCATGCACCAACATCGGTAAACCGAGAACATGATTTCAATAAGGACCAGGACGGAACTACCAAGACCATCAATGAAGAATCAATCTTAGTGCCATTGGGAATCGGTGGAAGCAAGCGAAATAAAAACAAATCTTCTCTATCATTCGGGTCTTCATCATCATCTTCTCATACCAAGAGGGGCAATAGTAGAATGCTGTCTGACGTTCTTGATGGCGTGGCCGTTCGAGACTCGGTTCCCGTGAACCTGAAAACTCTTGGTCCAATGACAGATTTAGCCACAGAACAGAACAACGTCTCCATGTGTAATGACACCGTGAACAACGCACCGACTGCCGAATCAGCATTGGGTGATGGTGACGCCATCATTACTGTTGACAAAAAATCGTCAAACTACGCCGACTGGTTCGATCCTGCAGAATTAGTGGAAATTGAAAAGCTAGCGACAGCAATCAACAGTCTCGAGGGCAATGATGGTTCGCTTCACTTGCCGGATGATACGTCCAAGTCCTCAAGGAGCGGGAGTAACACTCGTTCCAAAAAGTCAAGGGGACAAAATGGAGGAGACGTGAATGATAATTTTGTTCGACTCGACTTACGGAATGCAGCAGGATCCTGCCGGGGAGCGCGCAACATGAAGAAGGTGAATAAGCAAAAGTTATGGCGGGCGCAGCATCGATTTGGGATGAACGATCCAAATGACTCCAGTAATCCAGACGTTTGTGAAATTCAGGAGAGTGGTGATTATGTTGGTTTGGGCGGGCCGATAAATCAATCCGGGAATAGTGACAAGCACAGGAGAGGAGGGACAATGAGAGAGAAACGAGATGGTGCCGATCTGAAATGTTTCTCCGCCCTGCAGAACGCTGGAGTGGATCCTTTGGATGACTACGTGGATGGTGTTTTCTCAAAGAAGGATGACCAGAATAACGCTTCTGCTATCAATCGTAGGAACGGGAAGGACGAATCAGCACTTTTGCGTGATGGGAGCATTCCCATTTGTACACGACACCAACGTCCATGCAAACTATTAATTGTCAAGAAGAACAATAAGGGGAATAAAGGGCGAAAGTTTTTTGTTTGCTCCATGCCCAAGGGAGAACAATGCGACTTCTTCAAGTGGGAAGAGGATACTGTAGAGGTGAGAACCATGTTTTATTGCATTGCTCGGAACCAATAAATCGAATGTGATTACTCTGACCTATATTATTTATCGTGTGTGATAAGGCTACTCAAATGGCCCTCCTGAAGTCATCATCAAATTCAGGCTTCATTGCTCGGCAAGTTGCGGCTGCAAAAACTCGCTTCAAGGAATTGACGGTGCCAGAGTTACGGTAAGTACAACATCTCCTTTGATTGCTAGGAAAATTATATTGTAAACTCTCATTTGTTGTTAGTGTCGAGGCGAAACAGCGCGGTATTAAGGCTGTTGGAAAAAAGGATCAAATTCTCACAAGACTACTGATTTGGACACGAGATGAAATTGCCAACTCCGTTGAGCCAGATGCTGCAGACGATAATATACCACTTATATTAAAGGAGAGTGTCGATGACGTTGAGAATGTCGAGGACGATGAGTACAAGGAGGAAGACGATGTCAATCATTATCATTCTCGAAGTGAGACTAAATTTATCGGCTTGTTTGATGGCGAAAGCAGTTATGATGATGATTCTAGTGATACTGACAGTACAAATGACGAGCTAGAGATTTGCAGGCCGATGCAAAAGAATAGTTCCTTCGTGTGGTCGGAGTCTACCCTGCACGATTCTCTTGAGAACTACTTTGGCTACACTACATTTCGGGAAGGACAGGAGTGGGCTATACGCAGGTGTCTGTCGCACGAACAAACTCTTCTCGTGGCGCCGACGGGCCAAGGCAAATCATTGTGTTATGCGTTGCCGGCCGCTCTCATGGATGGCATCTGCCTTGTTGTATCCCCCTTGATTTCGCTGATGCAGGATCAGCTACGGCAGCTCCCACCCAAGATTCCAGCCGCAACGCTCTCAGGATCTATGACTGTAGCACAAATGACATTGATCGTCGACGACATCATGCGAGGACGGTACAAGGTACTCTTTGTGTCTCCTGAGCGACTTGCGTCAGCTGCCTTCCGCCGATTAGTCCGTCCACAATTCAATATTGATTCTCGGAAGTATGAACAAAAATTCCCAACCGTTTCTTTGTTGTGTGTCGATGAAGTGAGTTTTATTGTTTCAGCTCTTCCGTTGTTCTGATCTAAGAGACACTTATATCGCATAATTGATGAAATGACTGAATCCAGGCACATTGTTTGAGTCAATGGGGCCACAATTTCAGACCTTCTTACTTGAGAGTAAGATCTTTGATACCCCTCATCAAACCGAAAAGTATATTGGCGCTGACCGCAACTGCCGGACCTACGGTCGTCCGCGACATTTGTCACACACTGCGCATCCCATTCGATGGTCAAGGCATCGATACCGGTGATTGTCTATCATCGCCGAAAATAAGTGGTGTGAAAGTCTTAAGCTGCGACAGAGACAACATTGAAGTTTTTTCGGTCATTTTACAAAACAGCGATGAGAGGCGATATTTGGTAATCTTCAATTATTATTCTCATATATCTACTTGTGCGACGTGATCTCTTCTTCTCACTTGATTGTCCTTTTGCAAAGTTACACAAAATCTTGAAGGAGAAGAATAAGGAATCCTCTGGCTCGAGAAGACTGCCCATCGAGGAAGGTTGCCTTAGCAAAGGCAGCGTTATAATTTACGTTTGGAGACAGAAGGACACTGAAATCGTTGCCGAACAACTGAACGGTGCCGGTATTTCTGGTGGTGTCGTTTGCTACCACGGCGGAATGGACGCGGGTTGTCGGAGTAGGGCTCAGAGCAGAGTAAGTTCATGGTGCTCATTTTTTTCTTCTGTCCGTTTCCGCGTTATTCTCAATTCTCCTATAGTTCTTGCGCGGGAAAGCACGAATATGCGTTGCCACTGTCGCGTTTGGTTTGGGAATCAACAAACCCGACATAACGGGTGTGATTCATCTTTGTCTCCCTCCAAGCCCCGAACACTACCTACAAGAAATCGGACGCGCGGGCCGAGATGGGCGGCCAGCCAAAGCGATCGCGCTGCCGCTTCAAGATGAATTTATATCACGACACTCTCTTGCGCACTCGGACAGGATGTCGAGAAGCCAGCTCGATATTGTATTCGTTTCTCTTCGAAAGTTAGTAAACGAGGCATTGGATGACATACCGCCGGAAGCACTATTTGACTTGGATGCTGACGAGCTCTGTGTTGATGAATTGCACGTTGCACTACCTGTTGCCCAGACGGTCGATGCATCCGACTGCAAGGAAGAATCGATTGAGACCATTATGTCCATTCTTGAGGGCGAAAGTTCATCTGGCGGCGAATCGATTTTGAGTGTAGAGGGCTACNGGGGCCAGTGCGAAGAGGCTTGGATCTTTGCCACCAAGCCTCCGTCCTCCATGCATCCTCCATGCCATCCCAACAACATCATCATCTCCAGACAAGAGCAACTTCGTACCATACGATATACCACCAGGAAAAGCCCCCCATCCACCCGTTCGAACCACAGGCACCTTCGCTCCTTCTCCTCCCCATCCATCCTTCCCAATTCTCTTTCGTCTACTATCTTCTGGGAGGACCTCCTCTCCTTTTTCATTTTCACGCCCTTCGTCAGCGGATATAATATCGTCCGTCTACCCCGGTAACCATCCATCTGCGAAAAAATGACGAAGAAATCGTCGTCGTCTGGCCCCGATTCGACCACCGAACTATTATTCAAACTTGTGTGGCTCGGAGCCATCATCTATGGTATTGGCTACTTCCTCTATTACGCCTACGAAATTCGTCTCCAGGCTATAAAGGAATTCGGACCGGTGATTCACGAATTTGATCCCTATTTTAATTGGAGGGCTACTCAGGTGAGATTGTGAACTACTACTGGTATCTGCATGAATTTATCCGACATTTCGAACTCTCCATCGGATTTACCGCGTTGCCATTTCGCAGTACCTTTACGATAATGGAGCCAAAAAATTCTTCACTTGGTTCGACCACATGGTATGGTACCCCCTGGGCCGTCCTGTGGGAACGACTATTTATCCTGGCATGCAATTCACGGCCGTATTCATCAAACGGTACATTGTGGGTGATAACATGAGCCTCAACGATGTGTGTTGCTACATCCCAGCTTGGTTCGGCGTGATTGCTACATTTTTGGTAGGATGCATTGCGTACGAGGCGAGTTTGCCCGAGAATACGGGAGGGAATATTTTTGGCACCTTGTTCGATGCGCTGAGGGGGAAATATACCATCTACGCACCCGTGAGTCGTGCACGATTCTTTGGCTTGCACTCTCCAGCCGTGGAATGCGCTACATTTGCAATGGGCTTCATGGCGGTGGTGCCTGCCCATTTGATGAGGTCCGTCGGTGGAGGGTACGACAATGAAAGTGTGGCTGTCACGGCCATGACTTTAACGTTCTTTCTCTGGATGAGATCACTACGCAATCAGGACAGACACAGCTATCTGTTTGGTTTGTTGGCAGGGGTGGCGTACTTTTACATGGTGGCTGCGTGGGGAGGGTATATCTTCGTGCTGAATTTGATTGGAGCGCATGCCGCCTTTTTAGTTTTGTTGGGCCGGTTTTCGGAGAAGATCTACCTTGCCTACACATTATTCTACGTTGTGGGGACATCATTAGCAATTCAAGTGCCCGTCGTGGGATGGTCACCTCTGAAGTCGCTGGAGCAAATGGCGCCGTGCGCAGTCTTCTTAGGATATCAGGTACTGCAATACTGCGAAATCCAACGCAAGAAGAAGAAAATGAGCCGGGTCGAAGCATGGAAGTTCCGCGTTCGTGTCTTCATCGGAACGTTAGTTGCCGTGGCACTGCTCGTCATTTTGTTGACCCCCAAATCTTACTTTGGACCAATATCTTCTCGTGTCCGTGGGCTATTTTTGCCACATACAAAGACAGGCAATCCGCTCGTGGATAGCGTTGCTGAACATCAGGTGAAGTGTTTGTTTTTGTTATTCGTTTATATTTTTCTTCTCATGGTGTCGCTGACGCCCCCCTTTTCACCTTGCACATGATCGTGTAGGCTGCCTCTAATCAGGCTTACTGGCAGTACTTGCATATTCTTTGCTTCTTTGCACCCGTCGGATTGGCTATGGTTCTTTTCCGTTTTGGTGACTCGGCTGGATTTCTTCTCGTATATGCCTTGGCTGCATATTTCTTCTCACATAAGATGGTCCGGCTTATTCTGCTCACAGCTCCCATAGCTAGCGTCTTAGCGGGGATCGCCGTTGGACGAATAGTAGCTTGGTGCGTGACATTGTTTTTGTTTGACGAGAATACGGAAGAAGTAGTCGAGGAAACCAGTCAACAGAAGAGCTTGGATGATAAAGCCAAACCTGAAAGTAAACAAAAGAAGAAGAAGGAAAAGAAACAATCATCTTCGGGCGAGGCCTTTTCTGGTGTGGCAGCTATCCGAGAAGCATTTGTTGTGGCATCCAAATCACCTGAAGGAAAAATTGTCAAGATTATCGCTGCCATCATCATGTTAGTTAGTCTCTACAAACAGGCTTCATCCTTCACAAACTATTCATGGCTTCTTTCGCGTAGTCTTTCAAATCCTTCCATCATTCTCAAGGGGCAAATACAAGACGGAACTGTCATCAAGGTTGATGATTACCGCGAAGCCTACTGGTGGCTTCGGGATAACACCCCCGAAGATGCTCGAATCAT
Organism: Discostella stelligera; assembly: GCA_036939735.1. Classification (NCBI taxonomy): domain Eukaryota; phylum Bacillariophyta; class Thalassiosirophyceae; order Thalassiosirales; family Thalassiosiraceae; genus Discostella; species Discostella stelligera. Next base: position 14,361 of record JALLBB010000130.1, on the reverse strand, counting down.
GGCTTGGTGGGATTATGGTTACCAGATAACCGGAATTGCCAATCGAACAACGATTGCCGATGGAAATACGTGGAATCATGAGCACATTGCCTTACTTGGAAAGGCACTCACTGGAAGTGTTGAGGAAGGGTATCAAATTGCCCGCCATCTCGCAGATTACGTATTGATTTGGGCCGGGGGAGGTGGTGATGACTTGGCCAAAAGCCCTCACCTAGCAAGGATTGCAAACTCTGTGTATCGCGATCACTGTCCTGGTGATGTAACATGTCGTGCGTTCGGCTTTGTGGTAAGACATTTGTGAATTATTTCGTCACCATCTCGCCTCCCCTCAAGCCCATTCATTCGTTATTCATTCCTCCTAACTTTATCACATTCAGGATCAAAAAGGAACTCCGTCAAAAATGATGGAAAAGAGCTTCCTCTACGCCCTTCATGGCCACAGAATCAAGCCGGGAGTTCTTGTTGATCCGACTAAATTTGAACCGGTTTATAGGAGTAAGTACGGTAAAGTTCGCATTTACAAGATTCTTGGGGTATCGCGCTCGAGCAAGACTTGGGTCAAAGAGAACCGCGAGTGCGATGCAGGAGGTTGGTTCTGTCCAGGAAAGTACCCACCTGGCTTGAAAAAAATCTTGGAAAAGAAGAAGGACTTTGCGCAGCTTGAAGACTTTAATCGTGGTGTCTCCGATGAACAGTACCAGAAAGAGTATTTCGAGAATTTGAACAATCCAGCGCTTGCCAAGAAACGTGCCGAGTTGCAACAGAAGGAGGCACCGGACAATGAGGGAGATGAAAAAATGGAATTCAAGCCAAAGACGCTTTCAGAAGATGAGAAAGTCGAAATTTATAGCACGTGGGAAGACACTGAGGCGACGACTCTCATGTGGAGGCTAGTGACAAACAATGCCATTGAGGACTTACGACGATGGTTGGAGGCAGATCCCGGAGCAGCATGGATGCGTAGTGCGGACGGGCGAGGCCCGATGTGGTGGGCATTTGAGGCAAAGAACCAAGACATCGTGACCTTGTTGATGAAGCTGGGGGTACCACATAATGACAAGGACAAGCATGGACTCTCTCCTGTGGACATTTTGAAAGAATAACGGTCAGGGTATCATGTGCATGTTGAATCAATGCTCTTGATAACTGTCTGGTAACGCATTAAGCTACTCATTGATAGTGTGCCTACAATAATTTGGTTACAATTATGGAACACGCAATAATCAAGTAGTATTTGCCCTTGAGCACCTCTCATCTCTCTAGAGCTCAGAGGTACTACGCACTTTCATGTCGAAACTATATTGCAAAGGGATGATCCAACACTAGTTTTCGGCCGGCACTCATCATAGGCACCTGCGTAAATTTCCCCGTAAGTATCTGCCGCATGGACTGTAACAGGTGAGTATAATCTTGGTGCTTGTTCTTTGAAAGACTCGTAATCAATGCATAACTCATTGCACCCGTGGCTTTTCCGTCTATGTGAGCATCCGCAGATGTCTGATTGTCCTTGCAGCCACTAAATTGAATAACATCGGCTTCAGTACTACGCGATTTGACTGCCTTTTCTCTCGCTTCCGAGTTACCACCTTTGTCACCTTGCATCAGCAATTTCAAGCCCTGGGTAACACTATTAATAGCCCGTTTCTTGTCTCCATCAAACAAGAATCTAGTTCCAGCGCCAACCAACGTAACAATCCCTTCATTCTTGCTCGTCTCGATGATCTGAAGATTACCGTCAACCGTGTAGAGAAAGGGCAAATCCAAAATACTTTCGCTGTGGCAGCAATCCATAATGGCCGTGAGCCTCACACCCTTGGGAAGACCACGGACCAGAACGTCATGGACCTCGTCGTCCAAAATGTACCCGGCCTTCTCATAATCAACGGGAATCAGAGTCTCGTCCATACCGTCCTCTTCGTCACCGTCCTTATCTTTGACAGATCCTCCGTGACCACTGTAGTGCAGGATTAGCGAGTCTCCCGCCCTTGCACCATTTCGAAGCCAACGAAAGGCAGACAAAATATTCTGTCGAGTTGGAATGCACTTCGGGTCCTTCTGATCATCCGTAAGCACGAGATATTCGTCCACGCGAAAGTTGCTGGTAAGAAATTGTTTGATATTCTTGACGTCGTTGATGCATCCTCGAAGTTCGCCTTTCTGTCCGAAGTAGTTGATGCCGATAAATAGCGCCCGTCGTCGGCCGGTGACACTTCCCAATTTTTCAGTGGCTCGTTCCGTTGATTGCGGTGTTTTGGAGGCCAGGTGGTCACCCAAAGCCTTTTCGACGTGGCCGGCAACCTGATCGGCGAATGCTTTGCCTGCCTTGCCAAACATGATGTTGATGCCGACGGACAAAAACAAGGCAATTAGATACTCCTCTATCAGTCGGAGACGAGGAGTTTATTATTATTATTTTTAGTGCGGTTGATAAAAACAGCGCAAAAGAAAAGCCGAGTGGTGCGTTGAGCGACTGTAGAGATACTAGTAGTCGGTCGCCAAAAGTTTGGATGACTCATCTCTGAGAGAGGCCACATCATGGCCGGGAAAGTCAGCTGTTCGAAACGGCAATACCGAATGAATAATTGCTTTATTTTGCGACTAATACTACTTGTCTTTGCAAGTATGAAACTCTTTTCAATAGTTTGATCTGATGCTTCTACCTCTATCTTTGTAATACTAAACTCCTTTCCCTTACATTCGCCGACCAACTCTTAGGTAGGTTTCCATAATCATTTGTAACTCCTTTCAGCAAACTTTGGTACAACTCAGGAGTTGCCAAATCCGACATTTCTTTCAGAACAAAGTCCGAGGTCAATCCATCTCGGCAACATTTTCGAAACACGCTTTGATTTCATGAAAAAGAGGTGGTCAGTGTATGGCTTCATTGATTAGCTATGATACAACGGCAAACACTTACCCCTTTACAAGATTGGACCGAACCTCACTTTCTGGCATCAGGTGTTTTATTGCTTTGAGGAAGGTGCCGTATGAAATATCGGACGGCTCAAGGTAGTCCGACATTCGTAGCGCATCAAAGGTTGAACACGCGACCCTAAATGCATCTTCCTGCTCTCGCTCATCTCTGCCACTAAAGGCAGCAGCATTTAACACTGCGTTGTATGAATACACATTTGGCCGACAAGAAGCATTGCCATTTCGGTACTCAGATTCCATTTGGTGGAGTATTTCTTGAGCCTTGACAGCCTTGTCTTTTCTACGGCTACGTGCTATGATTGACAAAACAATGGAGTATGCTCGTACGCAAGGCCTCACTGAATCATGTCCTTCGTCATAAAAGTCTTACATGATATGCGATTGAGCAACACAAAATACATGCAGCTATTCGAGAGTGGGATAATAATTGATCTTACCATGCATTCGCTGGAGTATTTCTAGCGACATAGTACACGCCTTATAACTCTTGCTCCTTGCTAAGGTATCTAAGACAGAACAATATGTTCGAGCGTTAGGCTGAACATCACTATCCCCACCTTGTAACCCAAGCTCTTCCATCAGGGATAGGATCTGAGTAACCCGATAGATGGCTTTTCTCTCGCCGCTTTTCGCCCAGCCTAAGAGCGAATCCGTGAGTAAGCCAAAGAGGAAACAACGATGCGTACGTTATTATCTAAGCACTCAAATGACTCACAGTTTATAAGCGCATTGTACACACTAGTATCAGCGTGAAAGTCAGTTTCTCCATCTGCATACTTGCTTTCAATATCGTTGAAGAGTTCTTCAGCCTTCCTCACTGCCATTGCTTTATCCTCGCTTTTCGACCACGCCGTGAGTACCTAAGACAGAATTTTCGGAACAACGAGTTGGAAAAAGATCACTGACGAACAATAATGTAGAAACAAATGCCATACCGCTGTGTAAGAGTAAGCATTTGGTTTTATTGTGTCATCGTTTTTCCCTTGCATTTGCTCAAGCAGCCGTTCTGCTGATTTTCCATCGCCTTCTTTGGAAAATGCATCAAGGACGGTGTTGTAAGTAAGCAAGTCAGGCTTCAGGCTACTATCTCTTCTTGCGTAGGATGTTTCCATCCGCATGAGCAATTGATTTGCCTTGTGCGCTGCACCCCGTTCGCCGCAGGAGGCAAGTGCCTGACAGCCGACATGGTACGAAGTGAGATTGAATTCATTTCAAATAAAATATCGGCACAAATCATTTTTTGCTCACCTTCATGACAATATTGAATGTGTATTTATCAGGCGAGAGATCTTTGTATCCCTCTGAATGAAGGCGTTCCATGAATCGCAAGAGCTCCAATGCTCGTTTCCCATTCCCACTTTGCCTCCCATTTGCATACGCCAATAGCACCGCATTAAAGCATCGCGTGGTTGGTTTCGGTGCCACTGAATCACCCGCATTTTTACTTCGAGTATACATTCTCATCAATATTTCTTCGGCGCACCTCCCAGCGCCGGGAACGTGCGAGGAGCAGTCAGCCCAGGCTCCTATACACGTCGCATACGAAATGTCATCTGGAACGACGCTTGTTGACTCATCTTCCATCAAGAGGAGAATATCCGTTGCCCGTTGAGCTGCCCCTGGTATGTCAACGCTCTTCCTCCACATGTTAATGCACGTATTGTAGCTTACGGTGTCGGCGTTCACCCCCCACAGTATTCCTTCACTTTGCCACACTGCTAGCTTGGCGAGGACGGCCTCGGCGCGACGTGCAACGTCGGAGTAATAAGGAGTGACCATCCACGCCTTCAGAACTCCATTAATAGTTTCTGAATTCGGTTTAGGTACGATGGCATTTTGATCGGGCTGAGTAGTAGCGTCCGCTTGCATTTTCCCCTTCTTCTTGAAACCACCACGCTTCAGTCTCCGATGCTGCTTCTTCACCATCTCAACCATATAGTCCAACAGGTCTTGCGCTAGCGGTCCAGAATATGGTTGGGGATGATTGGCAAGGTCGAATATCAGTTGATTAAAGTGCCATGTGCCAACCTTGACTTCGCTCCTTCTTGGCAGTTGATATGTTGGAACACTCTCACGTAATAAATTTACCCCAAATTCCAAGACATCGTTCACAGTCATCCTCGATGCTACCACTGCCGTCGGAGGAAGGACACTGTATCCTCCAAAACTCTTGCTCTCATCAGACGACTCATCATCATTTTCATTGGCGCGAGGATCATATACTCGCAGCCGCCTTTGGCGTAAATTCTTTACAACTTCCAAGGCCTCGTTCCTCTTCCTCTTCATCATCGCTTCGCCCCCCTCCATTTCCTCGCCATGATTATCAATCTCGCCGTTGGCATAACTGACACCTGACACCGCCAACGCCTTCCACACGTCCATTACTATAATGTACGATGATATGCTCGGCAGTCTTTTCGAAAGTTGTCCAGTCTCGTAAAAAAGTTCCTCGGACCGGTTGAGCAGCCGCAGTGCGGATTTCGCCGACTTCCAGGCCATTCGCTGGAAATGATTTCGTGAAGGAAATCTAGATTCAGCCTCGTTGTCGCTCACTGCCATCACCTCATCATCCTCGTCTGCTTCGTCTTCTTTCGTCAGTTTTGGGTGGTGTTTCCTTTGTTGCACCTCACGCTGGCGTTCCATGGTCAGACGCGAAAGATATTCTAAGGCATCTTTTGCGTGAGATGCAATCACATTATCGATTAGTATCCCTGTCGGTTCATGAAAGGTTTCCATGAGGTCTAGCATGGCTGTCGCTCTATCACTCTTGCTAAATGTGTTCCTATCGTTAGTGGTGGGAATGCCGATGATGATATCCGTAGCATCGCCAACATTATTTAACTCTTTGTAATCAGCGACAGTGACAGAACTAGGCAACGACGACGAAGGTAATGCCAGCAAACCGTCAATGACCATGTCGAAAACTTGTGCATCTGGTACTGCCACTTCTTCTGCTGTTGACAGGTCGAGTACTTTCTCTTTTGGCATTCCTCCTTCTTCTTTTACATCCAATGTTGAAGTTACTGTTGTTGATGAAGAATATGGCATTGTCATCAACCTCCTCCTCGCCAGTCTATATTGTTCGACCCATGTAACCAAGGCCCGTTCTGCATTTTCCATTTCGTATTGTTGTGTCGATACATCCTCCATGGAATGTGCGATCGATGCATCCCGCACATGATCAGATATTAGGGAGGATAGTGAGTGGAATTGTTGTTTGGCTGGGGTTACAACGTAATTTGTTTTTCCTTGGATGGCAATTGATTGATGTAGAAGTTGCTGCTGTTGCTGCTGTACCTGCTGCTTCTGATGCAGTTGAATTGATTCCAGAGATGAAATCTCATCATCACCACCTCTAAGCAAAGAAAGGAGCATTGATGTTGGATGGTTCTTCCCGATTCCTCTCCTCCTCATTGTAATCGTTGGCAATCCATTCTGTCGATGGACTGGTTCGTTTGGCACGCGCGAGCGCGACTCGCCCACTGGAGAGAACGGCAGCTGAAGCGATGAGGCAAAGCCGGCTACGGCTGAGATGACGAAGAATACAACCCGACGAGTTGCCATAATTATGGAAGGCGAAAATTGATGATGGCCTGTCGCTCAATTGCTGTCGCTGTTCTGGTGTCAAGGGTCCGGGAGGGTCCGGGGTCCGGAGTGCTTTTGGCGTTCTACGTACTATCTACTATCTACTCTCTCTCTCTCTCTCTCTCTCTCTCTCTCTCTCTCTCTCTCAGAGAGATCCTGCATTGCTATCGTACGTAGATACTACTAGTACGCAAAATCAAAATATTGCCGTTTGCGCCGTTGCCGGCGCATCTACAAACACAACATATTATTATCAAAAGCGGCGTCGTGGCAAGCAAAAAAATGATAACAAAGATAGGTTGAGATGTGGACCAAGTGCACAGACAGTAAACTGCCATCATTGGCGGACCTCTCAGATGAACAGGAAATTCAGAAGCAACTAAGACAAAGGTTGCAGGTGATAAGTAGAAGTAGTACCCATCGGAAAAAAACAATGAAACGATCCCGACCAACGGCAATCACCATGATCATTGCAGCCACAGCCACATTGGCTATTCTACACGCACCCAACTCCATTGCCGCGTCGATAGCAGTAGGTGGATTCGATAAACGAGCTACCGATTCCTTCACAGATGTTGTGAAAGATGGGGGTGATAATTTGTCGACGAGCCAACGAGCGTCTACCCCGAGTACCAGCACCACAAACACCAAGACTGTCTTTCGTGTCTTTCAAACTCTCCCCAGAGAGCCCTCTTCCATGACTCCTCGTGAAACAATGCACATGTATCGCACCATCCGTGCGACACAGGCCATGATATTTGCACCTGCTCAAAAGCAGAACAACAGTAGCAGTAGTAGTAGTAGTAGCAACTCGTTTTTGCTAGACGACAATGTTGAATTAACACTCGACATTTACTCCCCCTCGGAACGTCGAGAATACTTGGTAAAACGAGGAAATCAATGCCATCCTAGCAGTAGTAGTAGTAGTGGTGGTGGCAACAATGCTGATGGGAATGGGGGCTTCAATGCTCCAAACATAAACATCGACGAGGATAACAAAAGTTTGCAGTGGTACGATGTCTTATCACGCTATGATTCTCTCATGTCGGCATCTGCTCCCTCTTTTGGCAAGGATGGAATCGCAAGCACTTTGGAGGACTCAACATTGACCTCCGGTTCATCGTCAACGGCATCAGGCAACAACAAGATCCATTCATCATCGGCAGAACTGGAACGTGCGGCGATTGAACTCTTCAAATTTTGTGTCCTTTTCAATGCTGATGGTCATGCCTATTGGGGTTGGGACGAACAACTTCTCTTGCCATTCCGTGATGTTGTTAATGTTGATGTGAATTATGGAGTGGTGGCAAGTTCGGACACGTCGGCTGAGGGCCGTAATGCAGGAAATGACGATGCGATGGATAGCCCCGTTCCGGATAGTGAAGGCGATAACGCTGCTGCTGAGTTAGCCGTGCCAACCAACAATGCAGCATCCAGGAGTAGTGGAAGCTACATTCACGAATCCTTCTTGTCAATTTCGCCCTACACTCCTGCAACGTCCGAGCTATCCGCCATGATTCGATTATTGCTCGAAACATCCGATGACATCCTTGCCTCCAACCCACTCTTCTTACCACGTGAATTGCATCGAATGATTGTTGCAAAACAGAAACGAGACAGCAATAATGATAACATCGGGAATAATGCCGCAGTAGTTGCTGCTGCCGAGGCTGCTGCTGCCGAAGGCGTTAATGGGGATAATAATGACGGGAGCAGTGATGGCGAGAAGAATAACGGTGCCACTTGGATGCTGTTGCGTAATAATTGCATTTCATTGGCAGATTTTACGCACACTTCGCCGGCGAGCTCTGGCGTGGCATCGTCCGGGAGTGTAATTCTGGATGCATCACCGTCGCCATCCTTCGCAGCATGGGAAGTCTCCCGTTTTGACCGATTGGCGGATAGATGTCCATTGTCCGAGGGTGGATACTGTTGTATCTCCTTCATGCCTGAAAAGAGCAAAAGTAGTGCAAATAATGTCAGTGATGCTAACGGAAAGGTGGATTCAGCGCAACCAATGATGCCAGCCATGACGTTACGTCATCCTGTGGGTTGGTGGACATCAGGAATCGGAGGAAAAGATCACAACGAGATAATGATGCCCTACAAGAGTACTACACAGCATGGCACCAGCAGTAACTCTATGATTGGTGGAATTCCAGCGACAGACATGCCGTACATTGCCAAAGTCCGGCTCGTAGCGAACATCACGAATGACGCTCGTCCGGGTCAGGCGACAAATTTTCCAACACATTCTGGCGATGCGCCCAACTTCTTTGACATTCTGTTCGAAAATGACTGTCTACCCTACCGAAAAGAGTGCCATCGCTGTCTCAAGGATGAGGCCAACGAGGTATCTGATCCCAAAGAATTTTCCATCGCCAATGCCTGTTCAAAGTGTCAACTCGAATGTCCATGCTACTGCGACATACTCTGCAAGGTCCGCCCGCCTCCCAAACCCATCACACGCACCTACGCTATCCAACCGCCCCAATATCGCAAAGACCCCGAACGATTTGTCCCGAAGATCATTCATCAAACATGGTTCGAACCAGTGGAACGGGAGAAGTATCCCAATATGAGTCGATTGATTGAGAGTTGGAAGAAGAGTGGGTGGGAATATTACTTTTACGATGACGAGACGGCGGGAAAATTTCTAGACACGCATTTTCCACCGGAAGTACGAGAGGCATATGAAAGCATTACTCCAGGTGAGTGTCGAGTTACTTTGATTGTTATATCTAATATTATCAGACCAACATGATTTAAAACATAAAATAACTACTTGCAGGAGCATTCAAGGCCGATCTTTTCCGATATTGCGTGCTGCTCATTCGTGGTGGGGTCTATGCCGACATGGATGTTCTCCTACAAACCAACTTGGATGATGCCATCGCCAACGATATCGGGTTTATGACTCCGATCGATCAGGTGAGTTTTTATTGTTTGACGATGTGGTTCTTATACTTCAATTCAATCCTCTCAATTGCAATCCCCGTGATATCCTAAAGCCTGGCATCAGCATTGGCCACCGCAGTTGCTTATGGAATGGTCTCATTGCCTCCGCTCCCGCCCATCCCTTCCTCGCACGCACCATAGAAATCGTCGTTAACAACATCCGCAATCGTTTCACCGCAGTGGATTACGACGATATGCTCTGTCCTAACCCCGTTCTATCTGTCGTGCATACAGTAGACACACTCTTCACGTGTGGGCCATGCATCCTCGGTGCCGGTATCAATAATCTAATGGGACTGCACATGCAAACTCAATTTGAAGTTGGGGACATTGACATTTGGCAACGCGAACGATCTCTATCGAAAGATTCGCAGGTATCGTCCATCCGACCCGATGATCAACGCCTCCTTGTTCCAGGCCGAACTATCATCCTGGAGCAGAACAAAAATGACATGGGAGCGCATCGCTTCACGTGGGCGGACCGTCATCTCATCGTCGCTGCTACAGACATGCCCGACTACGACGACCGCCCACCTTCGAAAGAGCATTACAGTAAGACGCATGAAAAAGCGGGAGTATACGGTTTGAGGAAACTTTACACCGACACGAAGCGCGCCAATGAAGAAATTCGAATCGTCATTGGAAAGTAAGATGGTAGTAAACGTAGATGCGCGTTGGTATTCACGTCAAGCCATGACGAAAATGAAGCCAACCTACACGGCAGATTTGATGTGAAGTCCAATTTGTTTTAGGATGCATCATTAGTTTTTGAGGTACAACATAAATGTCTAGAATTTTTTTACATGTTAGGTCAACAGTCTATTGCTGCAGGCTTCGATAGGATACACTGCCTTCTCGACAAGAATGCATCAGCGACGACAAGAACATGTGAAAGGAAGAAGCGCTGGGAACAGTCTTCCCATGTCCAACACCAATTTCTTACGAAAGACGACTTCGACTTCATTCTCTCAACTGACTGAAGTCTTGCAGATAGGACACGAGCCATTCGAAGGCAGCCAGCGATTGATACAGTCGCTGTGAAAGCCGTGTAGGCAGGGCAACGATGTCCGATCATCACCCGCACGAAAATCTTCGAGGCAAATTGAGCACTGACGTTTGTCCTCGGGCAACTCACGTTTCGGGTCTTCGATGTTGACGGAGGGCAATGACGAAATAGTTTCAGAGGAGGCACCACGACTGAGGTTTTCGCTGCCATCCCCAAACATTTCAAGGAGCTGTTCGTAATTCATGTGGTCAGATTGGAGGAATGCTTGTTGGCGGTGAAGATTGAATCGCGGGGGGCTAGGATAATTATTTCCAAGCATGTGGCACGACTTGAAGATATGGTGTTGTGCCCGCTCCCAAACCTGACTCCTGATGCAGTGAAATTAGGTCGATCGCCTCGAAAAGATTGTTGCGACGGTCTTCTCGTAGTCATCTCCCTGTCTCTGTTGATGAGACTAGGATTAATGTGATGACATGCGTCACATCGCACATGATGCTGCAGGTTAAAAAGCGTGCAGCGAGGGCAGGGCCATGTTGTGATCTGTGCATCGCGTCGTGATGCAGTTGCTGCTGCTACTGTTGCTGCCGGACGAGCACGAGCACCGGGTGGTGCATAGGGAGCGACATTGCGACTACTCGCTGTACGAAACGAATTGAATGATGATGATGATGAGAATGACTCTGACGTGATACTCTCCTCAGACCCGTTGAATCTTGATAGAATTTCTGGACTAGGCGAAAAAGTAGCGGAGGAATGAGACGATAACGACGGGGATGAAGCAGAGGATGAAGACGATGACAACGACGGGGATGACTGTAACAGAACGCCGACCTCTGATGCAGGAGCCCCCGATTGAGAAAAATCTTGTTGACGGGGAAGAGTGCGAGGAGACTCGGCTGAAGATATGGACATGGGATCGTCCACAACGAAATCGTTGTCCTCCTCCTCCTCCTCCTCGTCCTCCTCTTCTTCTTCGACCTCTTCCATGCCTAATTGACAACCGTTCGCCCCAATAGCAGCAGCAGCCACGTTGGGCAGCGACTGCTCCGCCCACTGACGCGCTCTTGCCCGCGCCTCTTTCTTCTCACTCGACGACATCTTTTTAGCAGGAGCAGGACCAGGCGGTGACTTTTCAACCTTTCTACGTGGTCTTGTTCTTGCCCGCGATGGTGAGCTTTTGGGCGCAACCGAAGCTAGATTCTCTTCGGCCCATCGACGTGCTCTTGCTCGAGCTTGTTGCTTTTCGCTCGATGAAATTTTACGTCTCTCAGGAGAGAGCGATGGCGAAGAGGAAATTTCAATCGATGATTCCTTCCTTCTTGCTGCAGCAGTGGTGGCAGCAGAGGCAAAGGAGGTTGCAGTTACAGCTCTCGCTGGTGATAAATTTGACATGGAGCCTAAAAGTGGTAGACCTTGTTGAGAATGAAAATGACCGTCAAACTCATCCTCCAATGAAGATGAACAAGTGGAAAGGTTGATCACCATGTTTTTGCTGCTGCGTGCTGCCATCATCGCCACATCAATATCAGTCGCACCCTGTCATTGTTGCTGTCGCGTTTCGCCAGGAAACACTAACACAGAAAAAAGAGGAAATCACAGGGCCGAGAGTTGATGAACTTCATGAGCAACTCTCTAATGGTGCTGCCAATTCAACTAACATGTACCAGGGCGACTTTGGAGGCACCGCCATGGAAAAGGGATTTTACGCCTACAGCTTTGGAACATACAAGTTCTCCGTCGTTCGCTGTGCTCGCTGCACGGGACCCAACACAGAACCTCGCCATGTCTACGCAGCCTTACGACGACTACAGGAGAATGGCGAGCTTGAGCTTGTTCTCAATACCACATCGAATGGGCGTGCATTGCATTTGAGAGTGAAGCAGTACGGATTGCAACTATTTCGTTCCAAACAAGTTAGCAAAAATGCCAGTCAGGAGCAGGAAACCAGTTATTTGTTTAGTGATGATGTAGAAGCAATTGCTACCAAGTTATCAACACAATTTACTGAAAAGGTGAATGTTAGCGTTGGGAAAGTTGTGTCCATGTATGAAATACTGTATCAAGTGTCGCTCAGTAACATCAATGCAGAGGAGGAGGAGGACGAAGAGCATGACGACGACGACGATGATAGGACGAATGCACAGAAATCACCACGTTTGGTTACATTCCAGAAGATGATACAAAACTATTTCCTCAATCGACCGTTATTGTCGCCTTCAATGAATGCTCCGGAGGTAATCAAGGACTTCCCCATTCATGACACACGTCCCATGTCATGCTTATCTTCCGATATTACCTCGCTGATGCAAGTATTGGCATTACGACCTCAAGAACAACTGCCCATGGCTATTCGTATAAATGATCCATTAGTTGGTGATTATCGAGACCTATGTCTGGCGAAGATACTTCACTCGATTGATTCTCCTCGATCGCCTGTACTGGGATGGTACAATCATTTTCTGTGGGGTAAATATCGAAGCTATTCGTTTTCGTCGGTTGTACGCGCCGTGGAGAAAACGTTTGACACTTGATAGAGACACAAGAAGTGGGAGGCATTGCACTTCCCCAACAGTGTTGCAATATATTATATTCAGAAGTTGAGAACACAACATTGTAGAAACAAGTCAATGATACGTTGCGTTTTACTTGAAGAAATGCCGATCACTATTGTGTTTTCAATAATGATGAATTGACAAGATCGATCCATTACCAGAAAAGCCATGAAACATTACATCCAATCTCTCATGCGCGGTTTATTTTGTTTGTATGGGGGAGTTTCCCCCATGGAATTAATCCACCAATTCATTACTGCTCATAATATTACCATCCTCCATCCCGATTCATCCACGCTCACTCTGTACAATCCGGGAAGAACAACCGCTTGAACGCCTTCCTCTTGAAGCACGACGCCAAGCAAGTCTTCTCGGTTGCCTCCATATCATGCTCTATGGTAATTCGTCCATCCCCGTCGGCATCGCACTTTTTCATGATGGAATCCACCGATCCAATCACTCCCAGCAAGCCTCGGACTATCCACGACACATTCTTCATGGCGTCGACGAGCTCTTGGCGCTCGAGCGCTCCGTTGCGATTGGTATCTAAATATTTGGCCGCGCATCGAATTACGTGCGGACGGGAGGGGCAATTTTTGGCGTCGTTTACTTCTCCTGGTTGTTCTTGTGGTTGTTGCTCGTTTGCAGTAGTGGCAGCATCAGCATCAATATCATCATCCGCTTGGACGACGATTGCGACTGGCGGCTCGTCTTGTTCCGCCGGGTTCGTGTTAGAACACGCATCGCCTTCATCATCGGCAGCGCACTCCTTTTGTTCGGCATCCGCGTCATCATCGGTGGAAGCAGCGTCGGCAGTGTCGACGGCCACCGCTTCGATGGCTTGGTCGACTGCGATCTCGGCGGCGGCATCGGCAGCGGCGGCGTCGGCGGCGTCGTCGGAGACAATAGCGATTCCCTCCTCTTCTGCGTGGGCTAACAAGGATGAATGAGATGCCAATGCGATGGCGAAGACGAGGAGGAGGAGGAGGTGCTTAATGAATGAGAGCTTCATGGTTGGTGATATTATTGAAAAGTAAAGAGCTGTTGGTGTGCGCGCTGTGCGGAGTGGCAGCATGCATGCAATCAAGCAGTACTTAGGTACCGATCTCTACTTAGATACTTATGCACTGACGTTTCTTTCCCTCGCTGGTTTTTGAGCCTTGCTTGGGGATAAGATTTCCTACATCAACGGTTCCACTCTGGAATTCGTAGAAACAAGATATTGGAAACGAATCAGAATTCTACCGTTCTCACAACTCACACACACATCAGGAGGAGTATGCATCATACTAAACCCAACAATGGACGCAGCACACAAACGAGCAA
>JALLBB010000129.1:0-22513 GCA_036939735.1 Discostella stelligera | reverse complement strand
TTCTGCTGACAAGATTTTTAGGGTCATTTCGGAGTCACTAGGGTCATCTTGTCACCAAAATCTTGTCGAAAAACGAAAAAAAATAGTGTTGAGAGGATGGGCCTTAGTATTACCACAACGCATGATCCATGATCCAACGACAACGAGCGCCTTGACCGCGATGCTCTGCTCCTGGACCAGTGCCGATAATTGTTTACATCATTTTGTTTCAAGCCCGGTAACTTCGAATTGAGAAAAAGCGTGAGTCCCCAGGAAATCAATCATGGTCGGCGTTACTGCCGCCACCATCGCTTCCCTCTTCCAACTCGGCGCGGTGCTTCTGCTTGCTCTGGCCATGGTCGTTGTCGATGGAAGCATGAATCAGCGCCCAACATCAAACATAGAAACATCATCAATACATCAACAGCGTCAACGGCGTCGTCTGCCACAGCATCAAGTCTATGCACCGAAGCGAGAGGTGCCCTATCCGGCATCGCATCCTTTGGGGCGGCACAAGAATCTGAAAAATAATAATAATCAGCAGTATCGGGAGCAAACAGAGTTATTGGGGGAGGAAATTTTTACCATGAATGACTATGGCAGTAGGAGTGGTAATAGCTATAGCAACATTGTTGCGGGGGATGGAAGCCATGCTCAGCAACGACAACGACAACATGAGCGACAGCGGCGGCAGAAACTGCTGATGCAGCAGCAGGAGGAATTACAACATTGGTCTCAGAGGGAGAAACAGCAACATCGATTTCTACGATATATACGCAGTCCCAGTTCTTGGGTTCGAAAAAGTAACAAATATGATGCTTTTGCCTCCACTACAACTAATTTGGTCGCTGAATCTTCAGAGGCGATGCAAGAAGGTCAACTCCTTGCCGAAAGTAAAGGCAACAGAAAGATCATGTTGAGGTATTGGACCATCTCGGGACGAAATTTGGTTACCTCTGCCTACGCTATTAGCCGTGAAACAATGAATGAGAAATTTAGTTATGAAGAGGATGAAAATAGCAATGAAGCGGCATTGTTGATGGATGTGAATCGAATTTATGATGAAAATGAGGAGGCGGGTATTAGTAGTGGCATTACTGGAGAGGACGGGGATGGAACAGCGCCAATTGTAGCATCAGCGGGTCAAGATATGGAAGAAATAGAATCTTCAATTTCGGAGGGCGAGGGAGGATCCAACACAGATGACAACAATGTTCAGTCCACGAAAGATGATAGCGACGCTACCGAGTATACTGATGTCCGAAACAACAACGGTGGCAACGCCACATCATCGTCATCCACCACCACGACAGCAACTTCACTCTATCAACCCATACGCCTCCGAGCCATCCTCACAGATGATGAATCCTCCGGTTCAAAATATTTGACACCCTCTCAACGACAAATCCTTATGGAGGAGATTGTTAATCCTGCTTTGTTTGCTTGGAGCAAGGCATTGCATGTGGTGCCCGTAGGTGGTGGTGGAAGTGTCGGAAACACGACGACCGCAACAAGTAGTCATCAGAATCTTGTCGTGGATCGTTCGCAGCTCTATGACAGTGTTTCCTGTGGACCAGGATTAGATTCCGGCCTTCCCTCGGTGATTGTTCCCGAGGAACACATGACTGTCGGTTTGGCCGATACGGACACCGTGATATACATTAGTGTTGCCTTCACCAACAATTCTTACTTGAGGGCTAATGAAACGGCGTCATCGGCAATTGGCAATCAGTACTACTTGCACCGGAGTGTGACTGGTACAGAGTATGATGCAGATGCAACGAGATTGGAAGATGGTGATGAATCTACGTCAACCTTTTTGGGCAACGAAACGACCTACAACCCATCGTCATTTCCATCCTACGCACCCAGCTTTGCCCCAACCGAAACAGAACCAGAGGTTGCTGCTCGACCTACATGTCCGGGAACATATCTTGCGTCCGCAACCTATTGCTCTACTGACCAATATGATCGACCCATCGCGGGAATTCTTTCTCTTTGCATACCATCGGCCAATATTCATTACTTCTTTTACGATCAAGGTCAGCTTAAGCGGAATATTGTCACGGTTATGCATGAGATTGGACATGTACTTGGATTCAATGCCCAAAGCTTGGCAAATATTCGTGACCCTGATACTGGGGAACCGTTGACAGCTCGTGATGAGGATGGAAATATTCCCGTTACAAATACCGAGTGCACGGGAGTGTCACCGCGAATGAGAGCAGATATTCCGTTGCCATCATCAAATGTCGTAAAATTTCTCTCCGTTCGTGGGGGGGTAAGGGTGGCAACGATTGTCACACCGACAGTCCAACGTGTGGCACGAAACATGTTTGGCTGTAGGACAATGGCTGGGGCTGAGCTGGAGAGTTGGGAGGGACATTTGTTTCAAGACGATGACAACGCTGTATCAATTTCCGATGCACAGCAATTGACTCCAGGAGAATGTATCGGTGACCACTGGTCACGGCGTTCGTTCCGAGCTGATTTGATGAACACCATTGTCGACGACGTGCCGTACTCTTTGTACATATCCTCGTTGACACTTGCCTTCTTTGCTGATACGGGATGGTACAAAATTGACGCGGACCGTATTGCACCCCCGAGCATGTGGGGTCGGAATGCTGGGTGTGATTTTGTGGAAATGAAGTGTATTTCTTCGAATGGGCACGTGACTGCCAAAAACATCCCCTTCTTTTGCGACAACTTTCTTGAGGAATCGTCCGATGAGGGGACTTCGGAGGAGGAGGATGGTAAGGACGAGACAGATGGTGAGGAGGAAACGAATAGAGAAGGGGAGGATAAGGAAGTCGATAAGGAGGAAGATGTTATGGAGATTCATGGTTGCAGTCTCGACTCGTCGCGCAAGGCTGTGTGTTCTCTCGTGGAGTACGACTCTGCAATTCCTACGGAATTCAATTACTTTGGCAAAGCCAAGCAATTAGATCACACACATTATTATGGAGGTAGTGACCCAACACTGGACTACTGCCCAGTTTTTGATGGATATGCAAATGGACGTTGCGATGATGAAAAATCTCAAAAGCTGATGGAAGTACGGAGTAGCCTCGAGGTATTCGGCGAAGTCAACTCTCGTTGCGTCATGGGCAATGTAGACAAGAAACGCACGGCATTATGCCTCCCGATAGCATGTGTCATTCAAGAGCAAAGTCTCATGATCAAGGTAGACGGCTACTGGAAGCATTGCTCATACTCAGGCCAGATTATCTCCGTGTGGTGGAATCCTAACGATTACGTTGTTTGCCCAGACCCATCGCGTATGTGCCCAACATTCTACTGTCCCAACGACTGCTTTCAAGAGGGTGGCATATGCGATTATCAACAACGACAGTGTATGTGCACGGCGGCACCAATTGCTAATAGTACTTTCACTAGCTATTACACATATCAGCGCTTCGAACCATGTAATTTAGACGGACGACATGTTCAGTTGGAAGGAAGCGATGGATCCTCACTTCAAGATGTAGAACGGATAGGTTTCGAGCTTCCCGACTACTACGTGGAGAACGTCACTGTCCTCCTCGATGACCCGCGAAACTTCGACGACAAAGTGTCCCGTATGTTCTCCCAACTGAGTTCTGGGGAGGTAGTTGGCCTAGTTGCCTCATTCATGATATGCGCCATCTTTTCATTCATAATGTGGTCCCTATTTGTTCGATGTTATAACAGGCGGCGCCCCATCATCAACAATTCTCTAACGAAAGCGAAATTATCTGTCAGCTCATTTTCCGGCCTGCTCAGTAACGCCAGTCGGGCAACCCTTAATATCGATCGGGACAATTACGACGACGATGATATGGACTCGCCGTCATCACGACACCCGAGAGGAAGCGAGAGACGCAATCCTCAGAAGGATAAAATGGTTGCCACGCTCTTGGTGCAAATGCGTACCGAAATCACCGCTGTGGGTGATTGTGAACTCCGGCGACAATTTGGGGTTGCTGGTCTCAACTCTACTGATACAATAGTCGACCTTTCATCTTCGTCAACGACAAGCGATAGTTTAGTTTTGGTCAATCGTTCCGACCTCCCCACATTACCAGAGGGAGGGAGGGTGTTGGCTATTGTAGGCGCACACATTGTAGAAGACGAAGCGTCTGCTACAACGACTGATGATGCAAGTAGTACCACAGAAATCTCTTCCGCCAATTCCGTTGCGCAGTATGCTTCGCCCCTCTTCCAAGAGGATATTCGTGAAGATGGGAATATTTCGCGAAGAGTTTCCAGACTGCGACGACTGGATTGAGATTACCTCTACAAATGCAAAGTGGTACAATCGCCAGTTATAAGGCAACATAAGAATTCATGGTATACGAAAAATGGCATGCCGCAAAACGCTACGACATCTCGACACTATCTCATACGATACCATCTTCGATTGTAATCAAGATGCTGCGCTGTATAATGGAGAGGGACGCCGTGCGTAGAGCGACGAAGAACGAATAGGATGTTGTCGTGAAGGTTGATTTTCTCGACAAACACAAGAGAGTCATCCCACTGCTCATACCATGCCGATCATTGTGCGAAAAGTTGTATCATAGTGCCGAACACGCTCCATACATGCATCCTCACAGAGGCCCATACTTGATGATGATGAAGAAGTAAGATTCTCAGGGCAATGCGTGGTGTTTACCGCTTTGGACTTGTTCGGAGTTGTCTGAGAAGCAGATTGGTTTCGCATAATATTAGTGGAGGTCTATATGCCATGTAGAGATGATTAAGCCATAGTAAGGCCAAGGAATCTTAACAAATATGATCTTTCAGATGTTTTCAATCTTCTTATTGCTTTGTCTTAGTTAGAACTACGACACCAGCTCGAAATTAGCCATAGCACTTTGCAAGGGAATAATGTCAGAAGTCAACTAAACTCTCTGATCAAGCCAATCGATTGCATGATTTGGGTCGCCTGCCATCACACTCTGCGACAATTTTAAGGTCGCCATTGTTCATTCCATTCAGTATATCCATTACACTCTCCCGACCGTGCTGTGCCGGCGATGCATGATCATATGCATTGATAACATTTCGCAGTGGAGCCACAAGATAGTTATCATACAGTTGACCAAAACCTTCTTCACTCGCCATCCATTGTACAAAACGTGTGCCATTCTCGGATATTTGCCTCGCCTCATTGGGATGACTTTCTGCCCATTCATACTTCTCTCGTAAGTCACTCAGGTCCATTTTGATAGGAATGTAATGCTCCCACGGCACGAGTAAGTCATGGTACCAATCCTTAGTGAGCGTCACGTGATGGAAGAGCACGCCCGGCAACGCTAGCTTTTGCAGTGTTCCAGTCCATGTTGTTCCGCTACCACCGCCTAGATCAATATGATACCTGTAGTTGGCCTGTTCGGACGAGCTCACGACATCACCGGTTACGGAAATTCCCAGATCTTCAAACATTCGGTAATGATTCTCAATACCAGAGGATATTTTTTTACCTCCCCCGGCGACGTGGGAAAATTTGATATCCAACCAAGGTAGCTGCCCATCTTCTCGTCGAGGAGGTGGAGGGGGAGGAAGACGTTCCGCGTGCGTTTCCTTTTGATTGTTCGATCCACCCCCGACCTCGGACGCCATTATCGTCGTCGTCGTCATCCTCTCCGATAACTCCAACTCCGCCAAAGCTGTCATCATGACCCCCCTCCACCGCGGCAACAACGTCTCGCCATCCAACCCAAGCAATGATTCAATCGCATAACGTTTCTTTTCGTACTCATTTCTAAATTGACGTCCGCTCCATGAAATATCCGATCGTGGATCCGGTGCTCTCATTCCGGGCAACAAGTTGTAATTCAAAAACCCAAAGTCGGTACCTCTCCAAATGATTTGTGGTAGTAATCTATCCCAGGCAGAATCGTTGTCGTGGACTGGTGGTTGCAATGCATCGCACACTACTCCATGCTCTTTCGACGTTGTAGTACCATCATCTAAAGCAGAGGAGGATGTGGTACTAATTTGCCATTCATGGAAACATGGCAAATGCGGCATTACCGGCGGGGGCATGACCACCAAGCTTGGCAAGTAGGCCGTGTTCACGAACGTGGACCCAAAGTGTAATATCGGTGCAAAGTCTGCACTTTGACAGTAGTTATTATTGTCGTTGTTATTTTTGTTGGTTGTTTCAGAAAGGAGGAGACACTCGTTCTTCACGCTGGGGTTATCGCCACAGGTGATCATGGCTACGAAATCAAGTTGTTGTTGAGGAGTGGGACGAAATCTATCTGGGAAATTCTTGCGTAATGCATATGAAATAATGGGTGCAATGACATGGATACGACGGCATCCACCAGTGCATTCTTTGGCATTATGAATAACGATGAAGGTGTCCGAGGATGCATCGTAGACAAAGAAAAACAATAGGTGTTTGAATGCCTTGAGGGATAGGATTGCACTGTGAACGGTGTATGGTTGGATCATCATTATCATGTTGTTGGTAGTAGTATCAGTGCCGCGTTCGTGATCAAGACGGATTGGATTGTGTTCGTGGACGTGTGTGCGCTTCTCGACAATGGTTTTGGGATCACGGAATGGATCCAACATTGCAAGACGTCGGCGATGATGAATGATTTTTGGTTGAGTGTTGTTACTCCAGTTTCCATTTCCATTACTCGTGGCCAACACTGCATCATCAAGATGATCCGTGCTTCCGTTCGTCACTCTTGTGAGTAAGGATGACAGAATCATCGTAGTAATAGCCATGATGACAGTATTGATGATTTTTGTTCGGGTAGATAAGATTTCCGAAGCCGCCATGAGATTGCACTTGAATGGTTACTTTATAATATAATTAAGACTCTCAGGTTGGAACCCTTCTCTTTCTTCATCTCTTTTTGGTCACAGTGGTGGTTCTGGTCAAGTAATGCAATACAACAATATTATCAAGACAAGGAGAAAAAGATGACGGCTTGTGAGAATGCGCTTCCACAACAACACGGGAGGCAACATCTACTACCCACCTCGTCACTTATCACTCATCAGGCAGACTCAGACAGACAAAGCTCTTGCTGGATTACCTAATGTGGCCGAGGTTAATAATGAAGTAGACATCATGGTAGAGTGCAGAAGGCGTTATTGTATCTTCTCTTTTCCCTGCAGACTCGCTAGAGAGAGGAGCGCCAGAGATAGGTCATTATCGTCAGCCAGCGCGGTTTGGTCATGTGAGCAGCAAGACGCGAAAGACGTAAGTCCAAAGTCGAGCAAGTTTGGCGATCGTTCAAACACAAC
This sequence comes from Discostella stelligera, assembly GCA_036939735.1. Classification (NCBI taxonomy): domain Eukaryota; phylum Bacillariophyta; class Thalassiosirophyceae; order Thalassiosirales; family Thalassiosiraceae; genus Discostella; species Discostella stelligera. The sequence goes on along the minus strand of JALLBB010000129.1, from coordinate 15,280 downwards.
ACTCCAAATATCTCTCTCAAAACTCTTGTGCCTATTTTCGCCAATTTCACTCGACTTGAATAGTGACTTGCAGTTATCTAAACAGGTGCACTATGATGATGCCGTGATCATTACCAATGAAGAGAATCCAATGCAATCAAGAAGAACCAAAATTGCAAATAATATCATCGTTATCATCATCGGACTTCTTTTTCAATTATCCGTGCCAGTTCAGTCATTCTCGGCAAATAGTATTACATCAGTTGCCTTGTGCAGCTTAAAAACGATATTTTCCCAAGGAGTGGTGACAACGACAACAACGATACCGACAATACTATTATCCACTCAAGCATCGCTGGCACATCACACTCGTTCCACATTACTGTTTAACCCACAATTCTCATTTGCATCGTCATCATCAATAATAACAACAACAACCACTTTGGCAAAAAGAAACACGGCTTGTTCCTTCCTCGGGAGGAGAAGCATGACGAAAGCATTTTTGTCCGGCTCCAGCAAAGCAGTTGTCTCCTCCACCTCCCCGTCCACATCAAATCCTACCATTAAATACATTGATGCCGGAACCAATCTACTCGATTCCATGTACTCCGGTACGTACCATTCCAAACCATGCCATGATGCGGATTTACATCTTGTATTGCAACGTGCCTACGTGAATGGGATTGATAAATTGATTTGTCTAGCGGGATCGATAGAGGAGAGCAAACGATTATTGGAATTGATGGAAAGTTTGGATCATGATGATGATAATAATAAAAAGATATTCGGAACAATAATTATTGACGATGGTGCGGATCAGGAAGGCAATGTCGATGAAAGTAGGCGGGGGACAGGACAGAAATACACTAACATTGACGAATGCGGTAGAAAAGTGCAAGTCTTTGGAACGGTGGGAGTGCATCCCACGCGAACTGCCGAGGTATTTGCCGACAAGATTCCATCCGGAGAAAAAATAATCGATCAACATTCGTTCGTCTGGAGACCAAAATCCCAAGAACAACAATTGGAAATCATACAACAATTAATTCAGTTGGTGGTCGCGAACAAAGACAAGAATAAAATCGTGGCCATTGGAGAATGTGGATTGGATTATGCTCGATTGGAGTATTCCCCCAAGGAAATACAATTGCTGGGATTGCGTGCTCAGTTGCAGGTGGCGCGCAGAACGGGTCTACCGTTGTATTTGCACAATCGAGAGAGTGGTCAAGAATTATATCAAATATTACTGGAGTATAGAGATGAATTGAATAGTTTAGAAAATGCAGCTGGTGTTAATGATGGTCAACATTCGCACCCTCTTCGGGGTGTCGTGCACAGTTTCGACGAGGACATTGAGATTGCTAACCGATTCTTATCCTTGGGACTGTACATCGGCATCAACGGCTGCTCATTAAAAACATCCCAAAATCTCCAAGTGGTGCAACAGCTACCGTTGAACCGTCTTCTATTAGAAACTGACTGTCCATGGTGCGATATACGACCCACCCATGCCAGCTATCAATATGTGCGCACTACGTTTCCAACACTGAAGGAGAAACAGTACAGTAAAGAATTGGAAAAAGAAAAGTATTGCGTGAAAAATAGGACGGAGCCATGTCACGTTGTGCAGGTAGCGGAGGTGATTGCGGCTTTGCATGGAGTGGATGTGCAGGAGGTGGCAATGGTCTGTCGACGGAATGTTTTGGATTTGTTTGGAGACGTGATGGAAAATTAAGTACTTGTGTAGATAGAAGAATTAAGTTATCTGTACAGTGTCAAAGCAAAACTTGTATTGTTCATACATCCAATGGGTTCCGTGGAGCAGAAGCGAAGATGGCAATTGACGATCTGCACAACCTAACCAGGACATTTCCTGTGCACAATGGACGCTCCTGAATCAATGAACTCATCACTAGTAATCCACAAGTCCTGGAATGTGTCGAGAGATGCAAGAGTAGACCCTCCGACCCATGCAGATATTTTGCGGTTCGACGGCGCCACAACCTGAACCTCCATGGAACTTGGTGCCATCAATGAAGTAATTTCTTTCGTCATGCGCTGGCTCATGCCTTCGAACATGGTGGATCCTCCCGCAAGAACAATGTTGGCAAATAATTCCAGGTGAGTGTCATCAAAACAGTTCATGATGGACTGGAAGATTGATTTGGCAACACCATCCATCTCAAGTCCGTTGAGGCCAGGTTGGAACAGCAACTCGGGGCAGCGGAAACGCTCTGTGCCAATCTTGATGATTTTGCCGTCGGGTAGCTCGAATGCCTTCTCGAGGGTGGTGCTCTGGGCTGCCAACTGAGTCTCCGCACCAAAGTCGATCGCAACGTAGCAGAGAGATTCCTTGATGTTACGCGCCGTGTCGCGGTGTTCGAGAGAGGGAGTGAAGTATCCACGCTCCATCAGAATGTTCATCAGAAATTCCGTGACTTCGCGCCCAGCAATATCGAGACGGACTACAGCATGGGGGACATAATGTCCCTCGTAGATGGGTACCGCGTGAGTGACTCCATCACCCGAGTCAAGGACGCATCCAGTGGTACTACCGGAGGCATATAGACTGAGCACTTCCTGGCAGCTAAGAAACATGCCTGGGAAACCGAACGTCTCAAACATGATTTTGGTCATGCGTTCGCGATTTGCCTTGGGGTTCATGGGACGCTCAGTCAAGAGAACTGGCTGTTTACTCGGCTTAACGCTAAGCACGTTGTAGAACATGTGGTGCCAGACTTTCTCCATGGCCTCCCAGTCGGAGATGATTCCGAACTCGATGGGGTTCACGAATTTGAACTCACCACGTTTGGCTTCGGCTTCATCGCCGAAGACAACATTGTTGGGATTACCCTAAACTACGAGTTAGATGGGATGCATAAGAGGTTGAATTGATAGCGACGGCATCCAATATGTTTATGCACCTGATTAATTCCAATGGCAGATAGAAAGATTGATCTGGGTTCGGCATCTCCCGAGAGTCCAGCTGTCCATGTATTCGAGGGTGGGAATTCATAATATAGAAATGGGAGATGGGAGTAGATCTTGAATTACGTGCTCACCTTTAATCCACCTAGAACCGTTGTCAATTACGATGGCCATTGCTTAATTTCAGAAACCAGACCCTTCTCTGCAGAAAGATGCGTGTTCATCTATGAGTGAGTGAGTGTGAGCAATGAGTGTAGTAGGCAATCGGAGGAGAGAGGAGTGAAATATCTATATCTAGTTTCAAATCGAAACGAAACGACACCGCTAGGTGCGACATGAATCTTTTCAGCATTCTTCCTTCCTAATAATCCACACTCCTCCTCTCTAGAGAGAGAGAGCATCGTAGCACTATCCTATGTTCCGCACGGGCACGCACGGGCTCTGTCGCTGTCGTCATAGCGGCCTACTATCGCGGCTATGGTTCTACCTCTAGAAAGACTCGTTGATGTTGTGGTGTACGATAGTAGTTCTATGCTCGCTGCGTGTGTCACGCTGAGACAGCAAATCGCTGAAGGAGCATCGTAGAAAAAATCGCCAAACGAGACTGGAGATTCACAAAGGAAGAGGGGAGAGAAGAGAAGGGATGCGACATGCACATCCATCACCTTGGCCGGCTCCATCGAGCGGTACTACTACGTGTAGACAATAGAAGGATGCACATTATTTTACTGTTATAACGTCGCAATGATGACTCAAGCATCGCTCTCGATGAAGAAGGCACCCATGGCAGCGATCTCGGCGTATGACGGCGGCAGCGGCGGGGAGTTCCTTGTGCACACCCAGCACACTTGCGACAAGTGCTTTCGGCGGCCCATCGTAGGACAGCGCTACACCTCCATTGCTAACTCCAACTTCAACCTATGCGCCCGCTGCTTTGAAACACGCACCGGGCCGGAGATCGGATTCACGGAGACTGCATCAGGTAAGAGTAAATCATTACATTTCAACTGAATACGACACAATCTTGTTCCCCTGGTCATCGAGTGTAGTGTCCGTGGTTTGACTCATGTCACGCCTAATTTTCATTCTCTTATTTTGCAGTCCGCGACAAGATCATCAGCAACAACTCTGTGCTCAAGCTCAAAATCGACAATGGCGAAGACGGTAAGTGCCTTCTGTTTTCCCTCATGTCCTCTGTGCCACATGAGAAATGGTCAGAACACTCATATCCTCTGACGTTTGTTCGCTGACTCGAACACCATACCGATAGCCCAAGTGCGACGAATGAAGGTGGCGTCGATTTGGGATGACTCGAACTCAAACTTATCCGTGACAAAGTTGTTGACAATAGCCGCTGGCTACGTTGCCAGTGATCCTGCAGGACTTGAAGGCCTCGTCGCCGAAGCGAAAACGACCTACCTCGATGACGAGGGGGATGAAGTCCATGTAACACTGGATGATGAATTGAAGGATGCGTTTCTACAAGTCCTCACTGCACTTCCTGTGCGCAAATCATTCATTGTGCGCGTGCACTTTCCCAAGGCAGAGGTGTCCTCGAATGATCAAGAAGTTGAAAAAGACGAGCCCGGCAAGAGCAAGAAGGATAACACGGCAGATCTAGCTGCGTGTTTGAAGAAGTTCCAAGCGAGACAGTCGCACTCGTCTGCCAAATGTTCGCAAGTTGGGAAAGTCAAACCCAACAACATGAACAACAAGCTCCGAGTCACCCCTCAGGATTTCACCAATGAATACTTTGTTCATGCTCGTCATACTTGCAGTGGGTGCTCAATGACTCCCATCATCGGAACTCGGTACCATGCCACGAAGGTGCCGGATCTTGATCTTTGTGCAGCATGCTTCACGAAATATGAAGGCGATGATATCGGATTGATGCCAGAGGTTCATGGTAAATGTGCTTTATTGTATGCCTCCTTGTATTATTTTCATTGGCTTGCAACGTCTCAAATCCGACCTTTGTGCTCGAATCGCTGTTATGGCAGTACGCGATCTCCGAATGCAGCAGAAGTGGTACCAAAACCGGGTTCCTTCGGAGAAGATGGCGAACACCTCCGAAGGCCTTGCAGCATGTTGGAAGAAGTTCCAGGACTCTCGCAACAGAGTCACTGCGTCCCCAACTAACTCGGCAGACCTTGCTGCATGTTTGAAGAAGTTCCAAGACTCTCACAGCAGCAGCAATGCTTTGACAACTGACTCGGCCGACCTTGCTGCATGTTTGAAGAAGTTCCAAGACTCTCACAGTAGCAGCACTGCTTTGACTACTAACTCGGCCGACCTTGCTGCGTGTTTGAAGAAGTTCCAAGATTCTCACAGCAGTGGCTCTGCTTTGAAAGCAAACTCTGCAGACCTCGCTGCATGTTTGAAGAAGTTTCAGGAGTCTCACACCAGCGGTGCTGCTTTGTCAACTGGCTCAGCAGACCGTGCTCCATGTTTGAAGAAGTTTCAGGAGTCTCACAGTAGCAGGACTGCTTTGACAACTGACTCTGCAGACCTTGCTGCATGTTTGAAGAAGTTCCAAGAGTCTCACAGCAGCGACCCTGCTTTGAAATCAAACTCTGCAGACCTTGCTGCATGTTTGAAGAAGTTTCAAGCAAAACACAACAGCGGCACTGAATCCACATTTTTTAAGATGTCTCACCAGAATCACACTCTTAATGATGGGAACAATGAAGGCTGGAATATTGTTAAGGATAACAATGATTTGACAGACTGGTCTGTTGCATCGGAGTTGGAGACTTTCTCGACAGCAGACCTTTCCTCGTGTTTGAAGATGTTTGAAGAGTCTCACAACACTCGTACCGAATCTAATCTTGCCAAAGAGGATCTCTTGAACCCCGCTGATGGAAATTCCGGTGAAGGAGAAGATGGGTGGAATGTTGTCGAAGGTGCCAATGATCTATCAGACTGGTCTGTATCTTCCGATCTTTCCCCTGCAGTACTTTCCATGTGCGATTCAGAACTTTGATTAGCCTTGAGAAATCGTTGAGTGAGCAAAAATGCCGATTATTTGGTACTTGATTGTCGGCGAAGTAGTATCGTCAGCCTATTATGGGTTTTGTTTAGAAATATGAAGAAGAGGATGTAGTAGTAGTAGTGATCGAAAACATTGTATTAAACACCTTCGTTATCACCTCCTCGTTTCATTTTTGACGTTTTGAAAGAGAGTGGATCCGCCAATCTTTTTTCCAAAGCCTTCTCCAAGTCGTCCAACGATCCATCGTTGGTAATGATTGCTGTTACTGTCTCACCGAAACCTTCCATTGCCTGTAGCAATCCAGCCTCGTCGCCCACGCCACCATCAGCAACAACCATGCCTTTACGTTTTTGTTGTGCACGAATACGAAGCAACGCCTCCTCTTTGGTCATTCCGCGATTATTCATCAGCCGAGATGTTGCCACATCTTCCGAAGAGTGTATGATCCACAATCCATCTAGAAGGTCGTGCCATTCAGTTTCGAGAAGGAGTGCTGCTTCGACGATGATGATGTTTTTGGTTGATGACAAGGTGTTTTTCTGTTGCTTATTGTCGGCGTCTTCAGAGGTGGCGTTTTTGACTGAAAGCAGCTGATTCTGTTGTCGTTGATGCTGGAGAGTGATTTCTTGTATGCCCTCTTCGATCTTGGTGCGAACATGTGGCCACACGATTCGTTCCAGTTTCTGAAGATGGCGCATGAGGGCGAAGATTAGGGGGGATGAAGAGCGGCGGAAAACAAAGCATGAAGACATCCGACTCCTCATGATATTGTGTGACTATGAGACGACGACAATTCCTATATCGCTTCCCGTGTGCAAGCGAAAATCATGTTCAAGTACACGCACCGACATGGATTTGGCATCCTTGAATACAATGGCTCCCAATTTCTTCCTATCAATTACTCTATTTTCTCCATCATTTTCATCGTCATTACCATCGTTTTCGAGCAGAATGTCTGTGCCAAACTCGTCAATAATCTCGTTAAGCGCCAAACTCCCTGGTTCATAGACTGTGTGTGCCAATTTGTCCGCATCAATCAAACCCGCGCATTTCAATTTGGATACCATTAACTGACACGCCGTGCTTTTACCGGAGCCAATGCTGCCACATATTCCCAATATTTTCATTTGGCTTTCGTTGCCGCTTCTACTACTACTGCTGTGGTCGGCTGCGTTTCGAAGATCGAAATCGGATGACGACATCATGTAGGCGTATTTTTCACAATCAGTGTGATGCCTTCGCCGAGGTAGAAACTTATGTTTTTGATGATTTTGTGGTTGATGATATCGATACAACAATTGCAGTGACTTCGTCGTCCTCGTCGTCGTCGTCGCTGCCGTTGCTGTTGCTCTTGTCGGATACTTACAGTGAAAATGACGCCTGATATGACATGGATTCCGATTGCAAAGATTTGATGAGTTAAATAGCTGCCGAGGCGTCGATTGCTGCAGACGGGCAGTATTATGAACGAATAATGAAGCCTTTGCGAATAGGGGTAGGATGGCGATGAAGATCAGCGGCGACATCCTCTTCTTTTCATTGTATTCCATACAACATACAACACGAGATAGAGATTTGAGATTTTAGATTTCGTAGTACGTACCCTCTAATCAGAGAAGGTTGTTGTACGTACGATATCTACAACTACAACCGGGCAGGGAATCTCCCGCCAAAACAGCAAACAGAAGCAAGAGAAGCAAAGCTTTCGTCGATCGTGGCAACAACAACACAACTGAAGTCTCTGGAGAAGGATGTTCCTCTCCACCCCGGCAGTACTAGTAGCATCGGCGTTCCTTGTCTTCACCGCCATTGGTGATGGCTACAGCGGCACAGTATTCTTTCATGGCGCACATGCCTTCCAGCAAGTGCCGGCCGCAAGAAGGACGATGACGACGAGTATAAGTGCACCAACAGTGTGCAACAAAAAAATATCCTTGGGCATGGCGCCACGCTTTGATAAAGAATCACAAACTTGGTTCGTGACTGATCCAGAGGTACGAATACATCAGTAATCCAAATCTTGCTTTACTTTTACATCGCACTATTGTCCGACCAATTATTATCCTCGACGACGCGGTTGTTGCTTCCCAGACCGAAGGTCCCGCCGCGGGATACAATCTCCTGGGATCGCTCTACCGCGCCGGTCCCGTTCCCGTATTCCAACGCGTGTTTAACCCCACCTCGTACGAACAGGCCGTACTAAAGTACATGGCCAAGGAACAATGCTCGCGCATCGAAGCCATGGGGAATATGGATGCCTACCTCGAAAACCCGCAAGATTGGCTATACCAAAAGATGTGCGAGAAAGAAAAGGGCGCCGCCGTGAAAGATTATGCCAATGCCAATATGGAACCGAAGCAGATTGTACTGAGCACCATATGGGCGGGTGTGGTGGTGGTATTTGGGTATGATTTGGTTACCGGGGTGATGGAGGGACGATATGGAGCCGGAGAGGGGAATGCGAATACTTTGCTTCATGGTAATTTGTGGAGTTTGCCCCTTGGAATGTTATAGAAAAAGTAGAATAAAGGGGAAAACGCCAATGAAAAGGAAGAGAGAAGAGGGACATAATGGAAGGCCAGGGAGGATTGGATTCAATATTGACAGGATTTGTTTGAGATGAGAAGAGAATACAAAAAGCAGGACTAGATACTTTGCTATGATATCTGATAGAAGCTTAAACCCCATTGGCTGATGGCAGATGCTGAGTGTAACACAGCTACAACACCATCTGATGCAGTATTAGCTCTTTTAATATCGATGTCAGCCTTCTTCTGCTATTTAACAAAGAGAAGAGCACAATGATCATTTCAATGTATCATCATATTATGTTGTCATTCATGCCCATTGTCCTCCCTTTAACTTTGCCTAAAACAACCTGTATTCCTCTCCTAAAACACCATGTATTATATCTCAATTATCCTGCCATTCTTCACTGTTGAACTTTCACCACACCATAAAGATCTTCTTACTAGCCTAAGCATAAGTGGAAGAGCAATGTCACATCGGTAAAATAAAGACAATGTGTCCGTCCGTCCATCAGTCCGTCCATCCGTCCGAGGAGATCAAAGTTGGTCTGCGACGCATCCCAGATGCAAAAAACGTCGCAAGAATTTATTTTTACAGCGATCGTTGACGTAGGGTATGTACGGAAATTGTACCATGGAAGCTCGCAAACGAGACGAACGCATGATTCCACCAAATTTTTTTTATCAAAACCAGCTTGCGAAGGGTCGAGTAAAGCTCGCAACCCGGAGCTAATATTTTTTCTTGTGTCATCTGATATCGTCTGGCCGTCCACTGGCGACCAGGCTTGTTGCACAGTAAAAGAGCAAAATTGAGGGTGAGACAACAACATGAGGTCCCATCCCGGAACCTGGAACACGTTGTAAGAACAGGAACTGACAATTATTCGCGATAACTCACTCTGAGGTGGGTGTGTTTACTGTTACCAGAAGGACTCACGAGACTAAGTGTAAGCACGTGGGTGCAGATAGCACTCCTAAAAGTAAAGCATCTCTCTGGCATTAACAATACAAACTACTCTGGTACAAGTGCAATTGTTTCCATGAGCTTAGTTTGCTCTTATTGTCTCTTTCACCATGGGATTGTCATCTCCTGCAACTTTCTTTACTTACACTCATCACCATGTCAAAAACCTTAAGCCAACCAGCAAAAGAACAAGAAGGCTAACAAGTAGTCACAGTTTACTTTATTTTTCCCTCCTCGGCATTACATTTCCCAATTCTTTATCACCTCATTTTAAGATCTCAGGGCATTGTCTCAGTGGGTGTGTAAGTCTTTGTCGGCTTTATCGTGGGAAGTTTCATGGGTTTCTTTGTCTTTTGTTTGGGTGGTGGAGTGGGCTCTCAAGTGGGTTTGAGTGCCGGACTGTTTGTGGGTTTCTTTGTCTCTTGGTTGGGGGGTGGAGTGGGCTCCCGAGTTGGCTTGGGCGTCGGACTCTTCGTGGGTTTCTTTATCTTTGGGGTGGGGGGTGGAGTTGGCTCCCGAGTTGGCTTGAGCGATGGACGCGATGTCGGTTTCTTTGTCTTTCGGGTGGGTGGTGGAGTGGGCTCCCGAGTCGGCTTGAGCGACGGACGCAACGTCGGTTTCTTTGTCTTTCGGGTGGGTGGTGGAGTGGGATCCCGAGTCGGCTTGAGCGATGGACGCTTTGTGGGCTTCTTGGTCTTTTGCGTGGGTGGTGGAGTGGGTTGACGAGTCGGCTTGACCGTCGGACTCTTTGAGGGTTTCTTTGTCTTTCGAGTGGGTGGAGGAGTGAGCTCCCGAGTCGGCTTGAGCGTTCTCGGACGCGGCGTCCTCGGTTTCTTTGTCCTTCGTTTGCGTGACGTAGTGGGCTTCCGAGCCAGCTTGAGCGTCGGCAGTGGCATGCTCGGTTTCTTAGTCTTCCGATTGCGTGGTGTACTGGGCTTCCGAGTCGGCTTGAGCGTCGGAAGCGGCGTCAGTTTCTTGGTCTTTTTCCTTGATAAGTTCACCAATCTCCGCTGCTGTTCTCCTCCTCCACTAGCAACTAACTCGTGATCACCATGATCGTCTCGCAAGGACAGATGATTAGGTTCAGCCTTCATCATTAAATAGAATAGTGTGGCGAGGATTGTTGTTGTAGAATGGATAATGGATAAAATATAGTATGAAGATCAAGCATCACAGTGAGCAGCGAGTGGTGAGCGGCGAGAAGAGGTGAAAATTAAGCAAACAGAACAATACTGCATTTCATGCCAACTGCGACAGCACACGCACATTGATCGTATCCAGGCAACAGCATGATACAATCGATGCACCAGTCATGAGAAGTACAGCAATTGGAATGTTGGCAAAGAAGATGCGCATCATGATATGATATGGGAGGACTTATACTATGGAAGATGTCGCGCGTGAGATGGATGGTGCAAAAATGGGAATTTTTTGGTGACAATCATTTACAAGTAGGTCCTCGGTCAATTACTAGTAGATGCTTTCTTCGCAGTGTGTTATTCTTCAGCAGTGACTCTAGAAACAAAACGAGGTAGTCAGCCTCCTGAATTATCACTTTCGGTGGCTGTACTGATGTTGCTAACAAGGAGTCTGCTCAACGCGAGATGAAAGGTAACGGCCGGAGCTATTGATTTTAGCTATGTATTACATTCGATACTCAAGGACATGACTTTTGAGCTGTTTGCTGTTTGTGAGTGTCCGACCGTCAGCGAGCCGTCTGTCTTGCAGCACAGAGTGAGCGAGCTCATCCAAACAACAACCCAGAAAAAAACACAAACAAAACACTAAGGCCCGTCCTGACGCTAGTTTTGAGGTCGATATTTTGGTCGATATTTTGGTCAATATTTCTGGCCGTCACCCGAAATATCGACCTAAGTATCAACATGCATCAGAAGCATTAGAGATCGCAGAGGTGAAGTTTTGCTCTATCGTATCTTAGATCTCCCCTCCTTCCAAAATCCGAAATCCGAAATCTTTTTGGCGTCGGCATCGGCATCGTCCGGCATCGACGCCAAAGCAATCAGCATCATCGGCATCGACGCCGAAACAATCAGCATCATCGGCATTGACGCCAAAAGCCAGCATCCTTGTCGGAATCGACGCTGCAGCAACCCTTGCGTGAGAACATCACAACAACTCCCCGACCACGCCACTACGACGCCTCAACACCAGTAAAATCGCTACCACGTCACAACAAGGACAAAAATTGCCATCATGAACAACGCCATCAACAATGATGAACCCTATGTTCAGCAAGTACTTGCGGATTCCGACCTTTACCTGTTGGATAATCAGTGGTTTCAGCTCTTGCAAGACGAAGGCGCCCTCATGACTGATGAAGAGAGAAACAAGATCCAGAAGAATCCAAAGACAAAGTTCACAAGGAAGACTATTGGGACTGGTCTTGACAACAACAAATTGTATGAGGGCATCTACAGGCTTGCAGAAGAAGTGTTCAAAAAAATGGAAGTTAAACAAGAGTCATACTTCCCACGGCTAGCATCAAACAGGACAGCAAACATCCACATTATTGGCAAGTTCATCGTCTCCAGGCGTACTTCTGTTTCCAGATCAGACATGCATAATCGAACTGGAGAGCTTGTAGATTTTGCGAACCTGCCCGAGTATATCGACAAGCAGTCATTTTTCTTGCTATCACAGAGGGAGGTCCTGGAATTCTGTCACGGAAAGTATGGTATTTCCGTCAGCGTGTTGAAAACCCCCACTGTGGATGACAAGGTTCGAGTAGCCGGAATCTTATTCACTTTTGATGACATGAGAGCGTATCTCCCAGACATGCTAGGGAAATCTAAGGACGGCGATCGAACTGCAATTGACGCTGCAAACCCAAGGTGTGCTGCTGGTTTTTTCCTCCTTCATCAGAAGTTCATCGACACTCATGTGGAAGTCAGTATCCCTGAGAGGTGGGAAGAGAATGAAACACGTGAGTTGATTGATAGTCTTCGGGGAGCGGGTACCTTTGATGAGTACGCTCAATTTGACCCCAACAATGAGGATCGCATTTCTCTGCCGTGGACTATTGCTGACGTGACCAATATTTTCAAGAAGTTGCGAACTGAATACCAGAAGGCCATGGATAAATTTACCATGGGTACTGGTGGCGGAACAGGTGCACCTGAAGGTTTCTCAGTTTGGCAAGAAAGACATGAAGCATACGTTGTAAACTATGATGCACAGCCATGCAACATCTATCTTTCGCTTGTGTACATCTGGGACAAGGAGTATGATTTCTGCTTTGTCAGCGAGAAGGATCAGTTGCCCGCCAATTGCGCCATTGGTGATGGATGGACTTCACACAATAATAATAATGAGGATGATGACGACAGTGGATTTGGTGACGATGGCGCCAACAACAATGACAACGTTTCTGATGAGGACAATAACAATTCTTCCTTTAAAACTCCAAAGCGATCATTGGCAAAGAAAAAATCATCTTCTACTAAGAAGAATGAGAGCAATATGGTGAAAATGATGGAAGAACTTGTTTCGGCGCGGAAGAAATCAAACAATTCAGCAATGGAACTCGTCAATCTGATGAAAGAGGAGAGGGAATCCAATAAAAAGCATAATGATGTTTCTTCAGAGAGTATCGTCGAAAACATTGATAGGGCCACTGCCCTACAGGACAAGTATCGCGAGAAAATTAATACGCTTCGTGCATGTAAGCGTGAAATTCTAAATGGGTCAGATTCCACAGAGACAAAGAAAAAGAAGGTTGCAGCATTGATTGATGATATCACTAATCATAAGACAATGGTGAAGACTCTTGGCCTGGAGATTAAAGCGAAACAGGAAAAATTGAGTGCGATGTTAGGGAATGATGAGATTGAAGTTAGTAGTGAGAGCGGAATGGATAGCGATGCGTAGTCAGTGATAATGACGACTGTGGTAATAATTACTAATTATTAAATAGTAATCCTAATGACGACTGCGGTACCAATTACTAATCATTAAATACTAATCCTGATACATCCGATTATGACTGCGGTACCAATTACTCAGAGGTCGAATTAATCGCTGTGTAGTTATACTGTTGCGAAGACGATCACGCCAATCACGCCCCATGTTCTCGCTCTCAGACTCAGCTCTTGTTGGCCTGCCTCCCCGGTATGGTTCAAAGTTTGCATCACGTACTATTTCATCTTCACCACCGTGTATTCCTCCATGTAAAAAATCAGGAGTGACAGCAAGGAAACGCCTGCAATCATCATCAAATATCTCTCTCTCATCAGCATAATCGTCTCCTGCTGATATGCATTCTCTATACTCGACAATAATGTTATGTAAACGCATACATGCATCGATGATTCGACAATTATTTTTCAACGAAAACCGAAGTTTTGACCAGAGTATGCCCCAGCGGAGATCAATTTCCCCAAATGCACACTCGACCACAATCCTGGATGATGAATGAAAAAAGTTATAGTTGTCCTCAGCGGTCCCATGACGAGTATTATCGTAAGGTGTGAGGAGGAAAGATTTCAGTGAATACGCTGAGTCACCAATGAAATAAAAACCTTTCCTTGCCAATTGTGCCCAATTTTCTAACAGCCAAGCATACAACTTGGTGTGCTTGAAAGCAGAAGAATCATGTTCTGCGCCTCTGGATTCAATACTCCGAAACAGTATGCGTTTCTTCTTGTCAACAATTGCCTGAACGCTAATACCAAAGTAACCTTTCCGGCTGTAGAATGACTTTGGATTCGCCACGCCGTCTTTCTTTGTTGGTTTGACAATTTTTACAATCCAGCCGTCCAATGCTCCAATACATCCATTCATCACACCCCCGGATGATCGTGCAAATTCAAGAGCAACTTCTTGCATCCTCACATCATCTTTGCAATAATCAACACCATTAATTTTTACCAGCCTATCATCCTGAATCCATGTAGAAATGACGTAGTGGAATATTTGATATGCATATGTCTCCCCAACTTCAAATATATATGAAAGATCCATGTACGTTCCTCCGGCGAGTAGACGCAAAGTCAATGCAAGCTTCACTTCACCTGAGATGAAATCTCCAATGGATGATCGAGCAGCATGCGCAAGATATGTATATCGAGTCATGTATGGAGAATTTCGGAGCTCACCATTGTAGAGGCGGAGAATATATTCATCGCTCTTGAATTCATGCTCTCCAACATTACTAATTATTTTGTCACACAACCAAGAGAAACACTCTTTGGACATTCGGAAATATCTACGAAATTGACGATTCGACATGTAATTGCTGAACCAACTCCAACAACGTCGCTTACGAGTCCTTCTCATTTTAGCAGACTTCTTCCGCTGGCTGGACAAGGCATGCTGTGATGAGTATGTCTGGATTGCGTTATTTAGTAATGCATCCTCTGCTTCATCGATCGTGTACATTTCATCCAAGATGATGGCTGATGCAGCTAGAGCTATCAAATCGGTCTTCATTGAATCTACTATTCTTGCATTTGAGCGGAGAAGTGGGAGGAGGAGACGGCGGCAGCGGCGGAGGAAGAGAAGGCGGTGGTGGGGCCGTGAAGCCGTGGTCGAAGTTCGAAGTTGTAGTCGAAGTCGAAAGTCGACAGTCGCGCGCTGTACAATACGCTGGAATATCGACCTAATATCGACCTGGAATATCGACTAAATATCGACTAAAACCCCCCTAAAAAAGTGTACACGTGGAGGGGGGTTTTGGTCGATATTTGGTCGATATTTCTTCCCGCCACTTTTTAGCGAAATATCGACCAAAATATCGACCAAAATATCAACCTCAAAACTAGCGTCAGGACGGGCCTTAGCACTAACAAACTCAAAAATAGTTGACGAAAAAAAGAAAGTCCTCTACATACAAAAGTACGCTTAGTGATTTTTACGCACAACACAACACGC
>JALLBB010000128.1:4001-23112 GCA_036939735.1 Discostella stelligera | reverse complement strand
AACACGACTACCTCGACCACGAAGGGAGGATTTACCGAGCGACCTCCACAAGCGACGGCATCACCCGCTTTAGGTGCCTTCGCTTTCTACCCGCTGGAGCAACTCCATCAGCTGCTTCGAAGACCAGCTAGAAGTGCCGTACTTCGGCAAAGCTGGAAAATCCCTCTGGAAACCCCTACCGCTGCCCAGGAATATTGATGGTTAACAAAAGAACGGGACGAAATTTCCTTCATGCTGCACATGAATGCACACTCGCTAGGTGTGGGGCTCCTCCAGAAGAGTCGACCATCAATGGATCATCAGTCGTATCATCTATCGGCAAGAATGGCGGGGAATCGTCGAGGAATGTTGACGGTGGTGTTGAGCTGAGGATTCCTCGCAAAGCTACTAATTATCACGAAGATGATACTTCTCTTCCCAATGAAGATGAGAGTTCCATAGCTAGTGACAAAGACTACTACAAAAACTTGTGCCGACGATTAACATCTTCTTTGGTGGATAAGAAAGGTGTCAAGCGCGAGAACAAACAAGTCAAGCGAGAGAATAAGCGTCTCAAGAGGGAGAATTCGGAGCTGAACGTAAGGTTGCGGGACATTAGCAACTTGTGCGCAGGTGCAAAGGGAACAACAAAAAGATGGGATTAGATGTAGAACACGTGAATCAGACTAGAGAGTGTGTAGAATATGATGGTTAGGTGGATCATTTTGCATACCATTCTCGTTCCTTCTTGCCAATGATGTGTGAAGGGTTAGAAGATCTTGTCAAATTTCATGTCAAAAATAAATTGACGAAACATTACGCCACACCCATTAATAATTGATACAAGAAACGTTTCATAATTGGTCATTCCAATCCATTGTTGACTACATCCAAATATTCCTCATCCTCGGCCAGTGACAAAAGCTTTTACAACAATCTATGCCGACGTCTCACGGCTTCTTTGATCAAGAAGAAAGAGATCAAGCGGGTGAACAAAAAAATAAAGCGAGAGAATAAGCGTCTCGAGCGAGAGAACTTGGAGCTGAACGCAAGGTTGAGGGATATTAGCAACGTGTGTGCCGGCCGAAGAGGCAATAACAACTAGACGGAATAGATTCAGATTTAGGCGATCAGTGATCATTTGAGTGAGGAAGCAGATCATATGCGTCAGAAATTAGCGAGTAAGCACTTGTTCTGTTCATGCAGAGAACAGTTGTTATGTGCCTCCCTTCCAGCGCATGAAAGTGTCAACCGACCGAGTCTACCAAGAATAATGCAACTGATAGACTAAAGCTCATCACTTTTCTTTTCCGATCCTAAATTCCCACCATCTAGATCTTCGGCTTCTTCTTCGCCGTCATCCTCATTCGTACCATCATACACTCCATCTTCGTCATCGTCCCATTCCCCCCCCCCTCCACTCGACAATATCTCAAAGTAGAGTACCAAGGGGCATTTGAGAGATCGAGTGACCAGAATTNTACTTAGGTAGTGATTTTGTTCCGATCTCAGGCCCTCCCGATCTTACTTCAACTGTCCTAATTTAGCTTTTTCCTATCGGCACAATGACCAGAATCTCTGTCACATAAAATCAACCAAGAAAATAAAACCCTGCCGATCAGCCAAATAGAAATGGCGCGTAACATAATCGTTGCCAAGTTTCACACTAGAAATGAGATTATTATTACTTTTTTTATGTTTAGTTACTACTAGCCACGTTGTCTTGCGCGCGCACACTGTTGTCATTGTCATCGTCGTCGTCCGTCGTCTTCGTCGTCGTCATCAATGTCATCGTCGTCGTCGTCATAATCGTTTGTGATTTTTGCTGTCTTGTCATCGTTGTCAGTTGTCACGCATGCGCTGGTTGAGCGCTGTCTCATCGTCGTTCTGATCGCTCTCTTTTCTCTCTCTCATCATCTCTCTCTCTTCTCGTTCTCTCTCATCATCTCTCATCCTCTCTCTCTCTTCTTGTTCTCTCTCATCATCTCTCTCTCTCTTCCTCTCGTTCTCTCTCTCTCATCAATTCCCTCTCTATCTCTCATCTCTCTCCCCGTCCACATTTTGTTGATTGTTGATTTTTGTTGTTGTTTTGTCGCTCTCGTTCTCTCTCTCTCATCAATTCTCTTGTCATCATCATCACCTCTTTCTCTCTCTCATAGCGGCAGCGGCGACGCTCTCTCTCTATCTCTCATCTCTCTCCCCCTCCCCCTCCACGTTTTGTTGATTGTCGATTTTTGTTAAATGCGCGTCGTGCGCTGCTGTCAAGTTCTTGTCATGGTGCGAGAGCATTCGCCGCCATCATTATCGTTGCCAGGCGGTGTGAGCACGTTGTGAACGTAGGAACGCGCAATTTTTGCAAGGAGATGAGATCGGCTGATCGGAGCATGATCTCCGGGCTGCCCGATCTCAAGCAACTCCGGGAGGGTGCTGATCTCATCTGCCCGATCAGCCGATCTCAAATGGTCATTTTGGACAATGTTTTTGGCTGATCGGCCGATTGGGTCAAACAAAATCATGATTTTTCCCTCCCGATCAGCTGTACCTGGCACAAAATGACCACTTTTGAGATTGGGAGGGCCTGAGATTGAAACAAAATCACTACCTTGGAGAAGCGGATTTGCAACTTTGCCACTGAAAGCAACATGTTCCTTGGATCAAAAGAGGGAGTTTCCAACTTGGAGCATCCCAAACAACCTGATATTGGCTGAGTTGTGGCCCCTCAAATATTTCCATTTTTTTAAATTTGTTAAGTAAGAATTAATGTTTTCCTTATGTAACTGCATGACATTTTGAAGCCCATTTTTCAACTTGCTAATCTTTGTCAATATCCAAGCAATTTCGATGCTTTTTTTAAGGGACGGTCAAGAACCTGAACTGTGCCTTAAAACAAAAAACAGCAAAATTGCTCAACTATTGGCGAAGATTGGCTCCTTGAAAATTGGGGTTCCATCATCTCCCCAATTTAGTACAAACATACAGTAGCTAGAGGAGATGGGAGTGATCAGTCATCATACTGACAGATTATTGAGCCTTTCAAACCAATTCTTTCAAGGAATATCCTTGGAAGACACTTTCCTCTTGCTGCCAAGGAGGAGGTTCTCCTCAGCTGTCACAATTTGGTCCAGTTATGTCTGCTATCCATGCCAAACCCAACTTGTCGAGTGTGCATTGGCATGTGGGCAAAGATCAAAGATACTAATACAATTACTAAATACCTGAAATGTATCATCGCTTTGACTGAACATGAATATAAAAGAATGGGGAGCTGGTTGGAACAACATAATACAATAATAGAAAAACAATTATAAACAATCTAAAGGTAATGATAATACAGAAATAAGGATGTGAGATGTGAGCATTCTTTTATTGTTATCTCTGTATCTTTACTTGTAATACATTTTTGATCGTTGTTATTTATTTCAGCAGACTTGCAGACTACAAACCATGTGAGCAATATTGGTCACAGTTTATTTTGTTAATTGTTGTATAATAATATCGTTCGTAACATTTGAACTCTGTAATATCAGGCAATGAGAAGTTGCCATACTTATTATTGATACAATAGCACAGGTGAAGATATAAATGTAAGAATAAAATAATGTTGATATCCTTATACTTTTGCGTTATGAGTAAATTTAGGTTCTTTTGTGATAGCTGGAATTCCATCGGAACCCACGTCTTGGATTTGCAGCTAAATAATTTTTTTCTCTCACAATATTACATGAACCAGATTAGCCTATGATCATGAAGAATATCGTATAAGTTGGCGAGTGGCTTCATAGTCAATAGATCTTGAATAGTACTCCAGATTATGCCGGAAATCATGCTGTTGAATTTACTGTTTCTTCTCATTACTTAGATGACAACATCCATTACAATGCTGATCAGCATTTTCTGCTTTCTCACATCATGTTTGAATTGTTCATGACTCATGACTCGAGGCACAAAATTTTTTGTGACTGTGAGCATTCTTGGCAATTTAAGTATCATGGCGTTGTTTGATAATTTTATGAGCTCGCGCAATTCTGCGTTGTTCTGTATTCTTTTGCCGACGCGCATTGTGCTGTGTCTTCCTACACAGGGTAATACTCAATTTCAACTGACGCCATCCATAATGACCTAATTTTCGTTTTCGAAGTAAATCCATTCGTTTCAACCGGCGACGCCGGCAAATTTCAGCGGCAGCATCATGATTGATTGCTGTTTTCTCAGTCATCAGTGATGTTTTTGTTGTTGCTGCTGCTGTTGCTGTTGTTGACGTTGTTGCCTTCGTTGCCTTCGTTGCATTGCATCCTATTGCATCGTCCTCGTCGCAGGTCGTCCGTCGTTGTTGTGGGCAGATCGTTTCTTCGTCCGCGGCGTGGAAATAATATTCGCGAGTACGATATCGTATCGTATCGTATCGTATGGTAGGCAACAGAAAATCTGCATCGAATCGATCTATCTGCAACTGCAACAGCAAATAATACATCATGATACATGATACGATACATCCTGAAACACAGCAACTCGTGGTGGTGTTATTACTACTGCTCTAGAGTAGATACCCATGGATAGAGAGGATGCAAGCTCAATAGGTTAGAGGATTAACCATTTATGATCGTCACTCTCCTCTCTCTCCTGGCATTATCTTCATCGCGCCATTTTTTATCACGGGTGCACGATGACAACAGAAACCAGGGAGGGGGAGGGACGAGGCTCATTGCCAATCTTTTTCATCGCAAGCCAATTACAAAAATAGAAACAGAAACATCAACAACACATCCAAAGCCACGACAACAACATGACGTTGACGCTGGGATAATATTCATCCATGATCGTGATAGAAAACAAAGAAGTGCTACCTCTCCTTCCAACTATTTAATTCAAAATTGTTCACATTCTAGTCATTCTCATTATCAAAAGAAGAAAATGAAAGGGATTGGATGGCGGCGTCCTCTCATTCTTAAACATCATCGACAATCAATTCGCAAGGCCTATCGAATAGCAGTACTTGCGTCTTTGGCTTATCATGATTTTCGCGATAATTCAATGCATCACGATGCAAGTCATCCGCATCGGAATAGTATAAGAGACGCAAAAAACAATAACAGCAGCAGTAGTAGTAGTAATGGCAGTACTTGGGCAATTTCTCTTGTAGATGATCCACCTCCGGCACCATATTTAATCGGCAGACGAGGATCAGAGACGGATGGGAACAATTCAGTACGGAGAAAAACTAGGAAACACGCCAGGGCAGCACAATTCCTTTCGGGAATGGTTGCACGAGTTCAAGTATCCATATGCCGAATTCAGTCTGAATTCGCTACTTCAAAACGGCAAAGAAATTCAAAGAAACAAAAATTGATGGTACAACCATCACAGATCGGTGCAAGTACAACGTATTGAAGAAGCAAGAAGGTGGAAAGCGTTACAATATCAAATATATCTTATACGATTGGCATGGTGAAAAAGCCAAAATTCGATGGCATGATACCGACCTTATCATTGCCACATCCGGTTTTTCAGAGTTGGTCGTAGCCTTTGCCGGTACGGCCAGTCCAGCGGATGCAGTGACCAATATTCTGACGCTTGAACCGATATCCCACTCTGGCTTCTTTTATACTGGGGGTATGGAGGAGGAGAAAAAATTAACAACGAACCGTTGGAATGCAACGGCAAAATCCTCATCATCATCACCTTTGTTGGAAGGAAATATTCATCGGGGGTACTTGAATGCTTATGCGAGAGTAATACGTGGAAAGATACGCAAGCTTGATGATGATGTGGGGAATGGTTCTTGGTCCTCATCAATGTTGACGATGCCATTGGATGATTATTTCAACACATGTATTATGAAGCAGCAAGTGCAGAATATATCCAAACATTCCAGCAATGAGCTAGCTATTGACACAACAACAAATCGCAGTATTCAACACAATGTCACCAAGAAGCACAAGAAACGATGGAAAAAGAACAGAATTCCTGATGAAACAACAACGTGCCATAGTACTGGGTATAGTCTTTTGGATTTACTTCGGAATATTACCACAAGGGCGCTTCAATCTGGCCATACTGTACATGTTGTTGGACACTCCTTGGCCGGAGCGTTGGCAACAATACACGCATTGGACATTGCAATGAATCATGTATCTACACCCAGACATCAATTCCATCTATGGACATTTGGTGCACCCGAAGTTGCCGATTCGCTCTTCTTCGAATCGGCAGGAGCGTATTCCTTTCGGTTGCGTGACTTTTTTAGTGATGCAAGTCGGTATCATCGGTATGTTACACAATCCGAAACGAATTGTGAGGTAACTGATGTGGTTGCTTCCATTGCATCGAATAGTTTGAATCGACGTGCTGTGCGACGATTGGGTGGCGTGCGTGGAAATGTGATACATACCATTGATCCACTGTATTTACCTGTCAATGGTACTACTTCTGGGGTGGAGTTGCATGAGCTGCGATCATTTCTCAGTGGGTTATTATTTTCGTCTTCGGCGCATTCTCCTGATGGTGTGTTGAGCACAGACTTTTCTCTTGAAATGAAGAATTGGTTGGTAGGATCAACATGATGTGATTATGTGTCTACGATGATATTCATGCCATCTATGTTTCATGCCGTCGATCACATACAATTCCATCCAGTGGAGTAGTATCTCTAGTAAGTTCTCGCTCTACGTACTTCTCCGAGTCGGTCGATGGACTTTTGGCGCCAAATGTTTGGGTGCGATTGCTGGTGCGATTCAATCACATCTCGCCGTTGTGATTCTGACATCCGAACGCATTTCGACCTCATCTGCGATCCCTTCAATCCAATCGTCGTCCGCTTACCCATTCTCATTCTTCGAATAAACAATGACAAGCAGCGAGTACTCCATCACCCACGATGGGCGACATTTCCGCGGGTACGGTACATCCTTACAAAAGGTCCGTTCGTTTAGGTGCGATCGATATCTACCTGCCGGGACCTCGCCGGCAACGCCAGACATCATCTGGACTGGCCGTGATTCGGCAAAGAAACAAAACCCTGGATTTGTGCCCTATCGTTGTCCTGGTGTTTTAGTGGTTGACAAAAAGACGGGATATAGATCTTTCTCTACCGCGTGTGAATGCACTCCCTCTAGCATAGCCAGTCCAATCGGAGTCACCTTACTGGCTGATGCTGCTGCTGCTTCTGTTGGGCAGCTAATGAACGATTCAGCGAGCAATTCTCATGAGGGCGCCGCCGTCGAGGACAACGATGATGATTACCATCCCAAAATGTCCAAATTCGAGAACCTGAACCACGAAGGAAGGATTTACCGCGCGACCTCCACAAGCGATGGCATCACCCGCTTTAGGTGCCTTCGATATCTACCTGCTGGAACAACACCATCGGCTGATTCCATCTGGAAGTGCCGTACTTCGGTGAAGAAGGAAAATCCCTCCGGAAACCCCTACCGCTGCCCAGGAATATTGATGGTCAACAAAGAAACGGGACGAACTTTGTTTCATGCTGCACATGAATGCACACTCTCTAGGTGGGGGATTCCTTCAAAAAAGTCTGCCACCGCAGGATCATCGGTATCACCATCTCTCGGCAACAATGGTGGGGAATCATCAAGGAATGCTGATGGCGGTGTTGAGCTGAGGATTCCTCGCAAAGCTATTATTTTTCACGAAGATGATACTTCTCTTTCCAATGAAGATGACAGTTCTATAGCTAGTGATAAAGACTACTACAAAAACTTGTGCCGACGACTCACAGCCTCTTTGGTGGCTAAGAAAAGTGTCAAGCGCGAGAACAAACAAGTCAAGCGAGAGAATAAGCGCCTCAAGCGAGAGAATTCGGAGCTGAATGGAAGGTTACGGGACATTAGCAATTTGTGTGTGGGCCACAGAGGCAACCGCTAGCCGAAGAATGGATATAGATTTAGATCATATGAGCGATTACTCGCTTGCTTGGTTCAAATGTGCGTCGCTTCCAGTACAACGAGAGTGTTCACAGACCGAGTCTCCAAGAATTATGTAACTGTTAGACTAGAACTCATCACCTTCAGTCGTTTTTGATTCTACATTCCCGCTATCTAGATCTTCTGCTTCTTCTTCACCGTCGTCGCTATTCGTACCATCCTTCTCTCCAACTTCATCATCGTCCCATTCCCAGGCATGCTTCACCGGAATACCATACTTCGTCTCCAACCGCCTCCATAGTTTGTCCTTCTTACCCTTGTACTTCCATACCAAATATCGTGCACCATGCTCATTCCCATCGTGAAGTGAGTTGGGTGCGGCACGTTTGTAGTATGCCAAGACGCGCTCCGTGTCTCTTTGGAAGATACGTTCTTCGACATATGATTTGACGAGGAAACCACCAACGAACAAGATGGATCCAACCATGAAACCCCATCGCGCAAGCTTTGAGTTGCGTTTTGATTTTGTGGCTTGAACGATGGTCTCACTGGATTGGCATGCATGAGAGGACGACACAGATTTGTTGGATAACACGACAATGAATGTTGATGTTTCCACGCAACAAGTAGTTTAACTCACCCATTGGTAATCAACCTAGTCGATATCAACCCGACAGTATTCAAACTTATCTCCAAGACTGCACTTTCTATGGCAACGAGATTATCCTCTCCATTTTCTCCCTCGTCCTTCTGACTGTGCTGCATAGTCAATGGCTTCATATCATCTCCCACTCGAACCCATCCCTCTCCTTTGCGCGACGTTCGTTGATACACTCTAAAACGATGGCGTAATGCCGCGTCCTCTCTCTCAGGAATGCCTCTTGACCCCTCAAGCTTTTTCGCCTCACCCATCAAAACGCTTTCATCTTCAATACAACTGGTATTGGTCTTCTTCCCATGTCGGACATGCGCAGCACACTCCGCTGCGGTAAAATCAATTTGATACGGACCCGCGGGCACACGTCGATCGAAATCAAATATCACCTTGGGTTCAGTCCATAGATCTGCCTTTCCACTAAAGTAATTAAAAGATATCGCTACAGCGCATGTGGCAACATCCTGTACCGAAACAGCCAACTTCGCCTTCGGACGATACTTTCCATCCTTGCTCTTTTCCGATACCACCAGCTTCACTCGACCATGGACACTTGCAGCCAAGACGGCAAGGCCTAACGAAACACAATCTTCCTTCGTAGAAATAATGGGAATGTCCGCATCCCATCCATCCCATTCGTCGTCTCCCTGCCCATCAACACCATATCTTGATAATACACTCTTGAGCTTACTTGCCAACTTAACTTGCGTCCCTATAGATCCATACGTAACAATTGCCGTCGGCTCCTCACTCTCGGGCAAAACTACACCAATTTGGTCACGTATTTCATCAAGTGTTGACTCCAAGAGACTACTCGGGTCATCAGACGAAGAACTATCGTGAGCATAGCATACGGACGAGACCACGGCAACATTCCCAAAGGGACAATGCAATTCCATATCCGAACCCTGAGGTTTGGAAATTTGCATTGCCGTGATTTCTATACCCTCCTGGGTGGCACCCAAAAGTAAGACAAGTGGGACGAATGGTTTTACATCCTCATCAGGAGTGGTGGAACTATTGCGATTGAGCGCAGATGCTTTTGCCGCCTCCTTCTTCGCCTCGTCATCCTTTGTTTGCATAATTTCGATTAACAACTTGGATAACTTGGAGGGTGTATTGATGTTATCGGGAGTGCCAGAAAATCCATTAGTAGCGCGATTAGGTAGAGGCAAGAGCGCACCTACACATGCCGCCACACTTCGTTGATGCAAGCTTGGTCCACACGAGGACGATTTTCCCCCTGCAGCATCCATTAGTGCCTCCAATGTCGAATCCATTGTGGCCCATCCGGGAATGGCAAATGCCGGTGGATAATCCATATACTCCTCCTCTTCCTCCTCATCATCGTCATGACCTTCCACCACAGGAGTGATATTCTTCTTCCCCTCATCGGAATTGTTCAATATTATGTCCTGCATAACATTCTTCTTACATTTTGAAATCACAAGACCCAGCGCCTCTTCTGGCAGGATCGTCATAATCTTTTTCTTGGAATGTAATTTCATTTGATACGCTACCCGATCATAATCATCTCCCTTGGGTTGTGATGACGACGACGAATTTCCATCCAGAGAAATGGTGGTTAGTAAAATGGACTTGGTTGAATCGTCTTGATCAATGACAGAATTGCTGTTGTTGTTTTTCTCGGAGGCGGAGGAGTCGGAAAGAAGCAATGCCAACATCGACTTGGCGGCGGGATTGAGTTCGCTAATCCTACGGGCACCCATGATCAAATGCGGACGGGGAATAATGAGCGTATTTTCCTCTTCATCCACCTTTGAGTCTGAAGAAGCACCGACGCCAACCATGGCGTCTCTCAAGACACTGCCGATCCCCTCTCCCTTGTTCAAATATCGCTTGATCGCCTTGTAGGCATCCCCGTCATTCGTCTTCAACGTGACATCATTGGTTCCTCCACCACCTCCGCTCCCCGAAAGAGATTTGGCCAATACCCCCCTTTTCTTCTTGGCCATGGCCTTCATCATGGCGGCCATTTCATCATTATTATCTGCGCCATCCTCGTCAGTCAAGGGTGGAAAGTACGCCACATTCTGACATCCGATATCACCGTACAAATCCATGGCAACGATCGGTAGCTTGGCCACATTCCGTACATGTTTGGCATTCAACAACGATTGATTCTTGTCGAGTAGATCGGCGCCCAATGCGGCATAGCTCGTACCCGGCGCGGCGGTGTACGCAGTTCCGGAACCGGGAATGCCCTGATGATGGGAAGACTGCGGCGGGGTGATGGCGGCAACGGCGTTGGGACCGCCGTGGGCCATGGCCGCGACGGAGAGACCGGCGCCGCCGGCACCGCCGCCGAATCCTCCCCCTCCTCCGGTGGTGGCAAGAGACATGACTGAATGATGGGTCACTACTTATGGGCTTCCCCGACGAATGACACGACCGTGGTTGTTATGGATTGCGTGCCGCGAGGCGGTGCGGCGAGGCAGAAAAAAGCACACGTGGAATTGAGCTTGATTGGTGCACTTAGCATGACGACAGACAGACGGGAGCCGGCCGGCTGTCCGGCTGTCTCCCGAAAGATCCGTAACAGCTGCTACGTAGAGCTGCGTAGAATAATATGAGAGATATCATATTATGTACGATAGGCAAAAAATAAGTACGTACGATACAAAGTTTTTTTGTTTCTCTACAGTTCGCGTTTTTCGCACAATACTCTCACCTACTACCTACTAAGGTACTGTACCTCTAGTACTTTGACAGACTTTGACCATGATGTCGTCGTCCGCTGCTGCTGCTCCCCAACAGCAACAGCGGCGAGGTCCTCCTCCCATTAACAATAATACTAATAATAATGCCTCTTCTAAAACATATCTCCTCTTCATATCCACTCTTATCTTCGCTACAATGACAACGAACTTCATTCATCATCATTTGGCCGATCCGCACAACATTCACACTCGGGCCAATCAAAAATTTCATGATAGGATGAAGATGATGGAAACCAAGGAGAAGAAGAAGAAACGATTGGGTAGCAAAGGAAGAGAAGGGAAATTAGTAGTCGATGATGAGGAAAAGAGTGACGTGTTATTACCGGAATTCACAAGTGCAACGACAACGACGACGTCATTGTTATCATCATCTCACGATACCAATCATCAAACAAATGAATTGCAATCACTGGAAGAAGTGTTGGGCGGAGAAGAAGATATTCTTCGACAGCAGATATCACCACCATTGCATGAATTATCGGGATTGAATTGTCACGATCACAACGGCCCAGCCAATGACATTGCTGCCGAAATGGTCTATTGGAAGGATATACCCAGCGATTCGTCCTTTAAATCACCCATTGGAAATGAGGTTCAAAGAAGAAAGTATTTGACGTTTGAACCGGATGGTACGTATATTTCTACTGATCCTCTCATCAACTATATAGAAATGACACTACTTTCAAATTGCATTTATTTTCCATCGCTCGTTTGTCATCATTGTTCTCTCATTTCTCTCTTTTCAAATCGTTTACCTTATTATTATTATCGTTGGTTTAGGTGGCGGCTTCAACAATGCGCGAATGAACATGGAAACCATCGTGGTCATGGCCCACGCCATGGGCCGCACATTAGTCTTACCACCCTCGCAAAGCGTCTACCTGCTGCGCAAGGACAAGGAGAAACAGCGCGTGCACTTCTCCTTCGCCGACTTTTATCACATGGAGCAGATTGGTTACGAACACGCCGGACTCGATATTATCAGTACCGAAGAATTTTTACTGACCGAGGCCATGACGGGAAAGTTGCGCAGCAAGACGACGGGCATGATACTGTACCCCCCGGACAATAATCGTACCAACTGGGATGGAGTTTCGGATATGACGCCGCTGAAGGAATATTTGCGCAACGTCACCTTGACGCCGTTGGACTGGGAACCGGAAACTTGCATGGCCGCATTTCCCTCCGATGCGGGTCCACAACATTTTGAGGAATTGTCGGATATGTTCCAAGAGGCGTCGAAGTCGACGACACGAGATAAGAACCAATACATGGATAATCCGGTGGCGGTGAACGCTACCCCCGTCGAGCGATTGCGGGAGGCAGTATCTGGATTGCACGTCAATCGACTATGTATCTATGATAAGGAGATGCAGGATGCTCTCGTGGTGCATTTCATGTGTTATCATAAGATGAGGGTGCGCATGTTGACGCACTTTTATGCATTTTTGTTCTTCGAGGTGCGTGATAATTGTTTCATCCACCACCACTCCAACGTTGTACCTAATGAATGTTTTTTATTTCGCTGCATCTGACTTTCGTTGTTGGATGAGAAAAGGATTGGCGACACGACTTGTGGAGCAAACGCTTCGTCCGGGATCATCTACGCTACGCCGATGAGATTCAATGTGCTGCGGCACGCGTCGTGGCTGCCGTACGGGAACGATCCCGGAATCGAGGCAACCTCAATGGAGAATTCGACTCCTTCCATATTCGACGTGGTGATTTCCAATACAAAGAAGTGTTATTGGATGCAAATGCAATATACAACAATGTCAAGGAGGAAGTTCCAGACAATACGACAGTGTTTGTAGCCACGGACCACGTGGGTAAACCATTCTTCAAGCCGTTGGCCGATCGGTATGATTTGGTGTTTCTTCACGACTTCGCGAAGGAATTAGAGGGGGTGAATACCAACCTTTTCGGTATGATCGATCAACTCGTTGCCTCCCGCGGTAGAGTGTTCTTTGGATGTATGTATTCTACCTTCTCGGGATTCATTTTCCGTATTCGTGGATATCATTCACAAAAAGACAAGGCAGATGGTTGGGAGAGGGGTGCGTTGCACAATTCATTTTACTACACGTCAGCCGATGACAAACGAAAGTATGAGCATTATACTCCCATGCATCGACCCATCTATTCGAGAGAATTTCCAGGTAGTTGGAGAGATATTGATAGAGGGATCGAAGAGTTATCAGCAGGAGCAGTGGCCGCGGCTATTACCGTGTAAGGGAGAGTGTCATGAAATTATTTATTGAAGCTTTGAGGTCTCCGTCAGCGATGATGATGTTCTGTTGGTTATTGATTGTACGATGTCATTCTGAATAATCAGAAATTGTGCGTGTGCTCCTCATTATGGATTTCTACAGCATTCGCCATGGACATAATCCACACTCCCCGATCCTCCACATACCGAAATCAATCTCGATATTTCCGATGCCTTTTTGGATAAGTACGCAAATAAAAAGAATTGATTTGTCCTATCTTCCGGTCCCTCATCGTTTCCATTGTCGCCTTTCTTGTCCTTTCGTCGATCATGTTTTTTATTCGCCTTCTCCAACTGTTCCAATCCCCGCCGTGTGGTCTCCTCGGTCCTCTCAAATCGATCCTCCAATTCATCAATCGTCTCTTGTTGTTGTCCAACAATCTCTCCCAAATCTTTGTATATCTCATCGACCACGTGCATCTTTCGATTTATATCGAGTAGTTCCTCCTCGCGCTGTTGCATAACTCGTAGGGCGTACTCTTCTTCTCGTTGTTGTATCAGTAGATGATGCTGACTTTGCACGCCACCACCAGCGGCACCACCGACGGCAGCGTCACCGCCATGATAATAGTGGTTGTCATATGAGATTAAATCGGATCGCGATCTCGTAAGCGGGAGTAAATCAAGTCGGTGCTGTTGTTGTTGCTGCTGTTTTTTCTTTTGCTGCTGTTGTTGTTCTTGTGATAAAGCCGAAGTGCCGGTATAAGTGTTACTCGTCGTTCGTCGGAGAGGACCCTTTTTCAATTGTTGTTGATTGGTTCGGGGTGTATAATCACGAAATGACATGATTCCATTCACTAGTTACTACGACGACCACAGCACAGCCACCGCCATGGAATCCGATGAGAAGAAGTACCTAGTGTGACGGTTGTTGTTGGAAGGGCGGGAGGATGCTGCGCATGGTCGACGAATGCGGAGAGCTTTCATTCACAGGGTAGAGAAGAAGAAAGAGTGTGCGTGCTTGGGCGGGTGGTGTGTTCGGCAGGCGGCGTCCGTCCTCCGAGAGACGGGAAGAAAAAATAATATTATTTGGCGGGAAATACCAATCTTTTCCATTCCGATCTGGACAAGGGGCAACGACGCCGCTCGGTAGTAGTGTCGGCAGCAGTACTACTACTTCTCCCACCTCTGTCTCATCAACGTCCGAGCAAGCACTAATAGTATGAACAGTTGGTAGTGTAGTGAACGCGACAACAATAATTTTGCATCGTCATGTCGGGCAAACCGCAAGAGAGCAACGGACACGGGCACCATGCTCGAAGTGGTCCGAGCAGCGACAATGACGACTCGGCGGATGGGTATTACGACGAGGTATTAACAAATTTCATCAGTCCATTGCATTTGCAGGATACTACCTTTAGCAATAGTGGAATCAACCACGCGAGACGAAGGAATGGCGTTGAGTTTGGAACAACAACGACACAACGACAACAGCAGCAGCAGTTGCGACCCCAACCACCGCTCACTTCTCGTTTAGGCCGAAGAATTATCGTACAGCAGCAACAACATCAAGACCAGACACATACTAGTATACCAGACTCTTCGTGCCAATCCATACAAAGTCTTCATCATCCAGGGCAGCAGGGGAGAGGAGATGATGATCACACTGATGCTTCCGCGACGATACAAGCGCTTCATCATCAACTCCCCCCCGACGACTTTCTCCGACTGCCTACTACTGCGTTTTCGGAGGAAGTTGAATTGAAAAACAATTGTTACAACAACAACAACAACAACAACAACATCTATCATAAAATAGAAGAGCTACAACGGCGGGTAATGCAGTATCATTTGGATAGCGAGACATTACAACCGCCTCACAAGAGAACGAACACGTGGCACGATAACTCCGACAATAATGACGATATTATGGTCATGCAAGACCTATCGTCCATCTCATTACTCACCTCGGAATGTTTTGCCCGGTTGATCGAAAGGGATGCAAAGTTAGGATTAGGAATGTCCTTACGTGAATATGATGGATGTATTTATGTGCAGGCATTGCTTCGACAGGATGGAACATGGTTCAGGGAGGTCAAGGAGGATGGGTGCGCTAGTGGTGGCGAAGATGTTGCTGGGCCGGGAGGAAAGGCGGGGATACTGCCCGGCGATCGAATCATAGGCTTGAATGGACGTCCGTTCCTAAAGGGAAGATTGGCAAGTGATTACACTGATGCAATCAGTAATGGAAGGAGCAATTACTCAACGCACGACACACCAACGTCAGAGGAAGTCATGTCGAGCGTACGTGACGCAATATCCAACGCCGAAAGTCCAATGGTTTTGCACATTCAACGACTTCCCAATCGGAAGAGAATGGTAAATTTGCTCCAAAAGTTACAAAAAGAATCAAGGGACATCCACGCGGAAAAGCCTGTCTCGAAGGGATCGACCATTCCAATCACAAATGGTACAAACCTTATGCCCAGTCCTGTGAGAATGACCGCCGCCCCATCCAAGAGGCCGAGAGGCCCGATCCTACATAAATTCGCAGTGGCTTTATCCAACCGTGGCATAATACAGAAAGGAAAAGAGGAATATACAATAACAATGCAACTACGACTCCTCACCGATCGCACACGACAATGGGAGTCTAAGCTGTCCTTTCGACTTCGTGCGAATGATTTCACCCTCCGTCCACAATTGGATGCTCGAGATGTAGAACAATCGTATTATGCATCGTTCGTTTCCGACGAGGGGGAATGTCCACCATTCTTCGATTATAAATTCAGCAAGAGCATCCGATCCTACGCACCATCTACGCCCATGATACAAGATTGGAGGTTATCGCAACCTAGCGGTCGTCATCTTTCGCCGATACCTCGCGTAAGTAAGAGAGTATCGAAGGAAGCAGCAATCATGGCAGATTTATATGCTGGATTAGACAAGGATGATGCCGACGTACAAGATTTTTTATTGGGAGGCAAGAATAGCGCTTTGAATGGCGAGGGGACGGCGTATCCTTCGTCTAATTCGTCAACAATGTCCGAGGCAGCGGATATATTTGTCCCCCTTGTCGGTGTTCGAAAGGCAATGTGTGTACGCATCCTCAATAGCTTTGTAGACAATCGAAATCAGACTGCGTTTTCCATCTGGTGCTATGATGTGGAAAGCAATATGGAGTGGTATGCACCAGTTCGGTACTACGCTGACTTTAAGGACCTGCGCTCGGCATTACTGCGGGTGGATAAAACTATTGCCGACATTCCATTTCCTTCGTTAGGATGGGGCTTGGCGTTTTCGATAGAGACGGGCGAATCCGCCAAATCCGCCAAATTGAAAGAATCACGACGCAGTCAACTGGAGATCTTCTTGCGGCAAGCATTCGCGCATGTGTATCGAGGACGGCTTCATCCGTACATTGCAGAGGTGGCAGTACACCTACAAACGTTTATAGGGTGCGACACAGTCCTCGGCGAGGGAGGTGGTTCTAACTTGTCCCTATCGAAGCAAGTGGCCATCTCCGAATCAACGTACGGCAAGCGAATGCCGGACCCCAAATCTGAACCGGACATCAATGCACGGAGGCTCTTGAAGCGATCGGTCATGCGATATGTTTATCGGCTGTTCTTGCTGCCGGCAATCGAAAGGTTAATCACGAACTTCATCGATGCTAACAGAGAAATCGTCACGACCGATGTAACATCTCAACAATTTTCTATCAGCAAGAGTGAGGCGAGAGCATCCATTGAAAAAATTCGTGACTTTATTGATAAATTACAAGAGCTTATTCTGGATGGTTGTCACGACGATTTTGTTTCCATGGCGCAGCGTCGTGACTTTGCCGCCCTTGTGGACGACAGCGACAATTTAGTCCGCGACGATTTGTTCCGAGAGGCGGTGCGTGAACAAATAGAGCTGGAGGTCTATGTTCCGCTCAGGAGTACTATATCCAAATATCTGGTGTACGCTTGGTACAATGAAGACATGGAAATGAAGCACAAAATGAAGGTAACAAAGAGTTTCCTCGTGTTTCCAGTCGCTGTTAGTTGATGTTTGTTCATGCTCATAAAAATCATTGCTTGCATAGGCATTGATTGACAAGCCTCAGTCTTACTTTAGGATATCGAAAGAGCATAGAAGCCGCTCAGATTGGAAGTCGGTTTCAAGAATCTTAAAGGAAGGAGTGTGAGTCAGTTCTCACTCTTTCATTTACTTTTCTGGTCATTGTGCACACTCTTATTCATCCTCACTATATCTTTGCGATTCATCCAGCGGGCGGAGCACGCTACCTTGTGTCAAGCTCCGTGCAGTTGTGGATGCGGCGAAAGAGATAAGTCAGTTAGATGCCGAAGAGCGAACTGTATTCCCCAATGCAACATTCTTCGATGCGACCGTTGTGCCCGTAGTGAAAGCACTTGGGGCAGATGACTTCCTGCCGATCTTCATCTACTGTTTCGTTCAAGCGAAAATAGAACGCCCCTCCGCACTATGTAAGCTGAAGAGAAGGTCATCATCTCTGCCGTGCTCACACTTGTCAAGTTTCTAACTGTATATTATCTTCTCACTGCCACTTGGTTAGGTGAATTGCTATCTATTTTGTGTGATCCTGCGAAAATGAACGGCGAAGTGGGGTATTACCTAGCCACGTTCCATGCCGCCCTGACTCACATCCATGAACTTGACTTGACGGAGGCAGACAATGATCTCACCATAATTTTTGATACTGAATAATTGACTTTTGGATACTGAGTATATGAGAGAGGAAGAGAGATTCCGCCACCGACGACAAACTGGAGACTGCAGTTGCACCGTCATGAGCTGGAGGCCATTCATGAACCATTGATAACGGCAATAATTTAAGATTAATCATAATAAAATAATACTTGGCGAGCAAAAATGATTATGAAATTTTACTGCTGTAATTATCATTCTGAAGTTCTCTGATATTTCTGATTGAGACTGTCTGCACTACGGGCATAATAAACACGAGGCCTCGGTGGTAGTTGTCATCATAGGCCATTGGTTCACCCTTCTTGTATCAAGTGGTTGGTCTGTTGTCAGCAAGTAAAATTTTTGGATTGATGTTCTTGAACAGTAGCCAGTGATCATGTTTGCCAGACAGTTGAACTCTGATGCTTATTCAAGCATCAAATGTCAAACTCTGATGCTGGAATGAGCATCAAAGACAAATTCAATGTTCTTTCAAGCAAGCATCGAAGACAATTTCAAGTAGCGGTATTGA
Source organism: Discostella stelligera (assembly GCA_036939735.1). Lineage (NCBI taxonomy): Eukaryota > Bacillariophyta > Thalassiosirophyceae > Thalassiosirales > Thalassiosiraceae > Discostella > Discostella stelligera. The sequence continues at coordinate 4,403 of JALLBB010000128.1, read as the reverse complement.
TATCTACAAAATCCTGCCATGTCTTACTCCTTAAACACTTAACAACGTCTGCTCACTGCTTAATTTTCCAGTGTTCTGCCAAATCAAAATTTCGAATGCCAACAATATCTCATTGTCACACCATGGCGAGTTTGAAGAAGTATAACTACGTGACTACTAAGAAGCATCCACCAAGTGATATTTCTGAAGATCCACTGTCTGCATGCTGTCATACTTGCTCCGGCACCACCAAGAATGGATTTCTTTGCTACATCCACATTGATAAGGTGGTTGTGGATGCTGATGATGACACTTCATTTGCTGATCACAATGTCCTTTCCAATGACAACGATATTACCTCAGGGGAAGAAGAAGTAAACAAAGCAAAGAAGTCTACCCCCAAAGTTGGCAAGTCCTCTGTGC
>JALLBB010000127.1:0-22774 GCA_036939735.1 Discostella stelligera | reverse complement strand
ACCTAATAGTCCTATGCGGACTCTAGAGTCCCAATCCTACCACTAGTACTGAGACAGAAGAGGAGAGACAAGACAATGGGAATGTTACGTACGTATTAGTCTCTACCGTACGTTATGATGAAATCTCGCGCCAAAAAAAATACGTCTGGGTGACGACCCCGCCCACCACGAAAATAAGAAGGGACGCCCTCGGCAGCGGCAATCGGCAATGGCGTCGCTACCACCAACGCCCTCTATTCTACCCAAAAAAGGCGGACTTATCTCTACTGTCACCCCTAATGACGTCCTCTGTGGTCGCGGGAAGTTGATTAACTCTCATCCAGGGAATATTCGCTTTCTAACACGCATCGTGCCATCATATCTAGAGGAATACTGCCACCCGACGACTACGCGAACGGAGAAGGCTCACGTCGTGGCTCGCTTGGTCAATGAGGTTCGTTCGTGCTCAAATCCACCGGGGCGGTTCCTAATGAGTTGTAAGGATGACTCTGCTCATTTTTTCGAGATTGGTGATGAGAAGGCCTGGAAAAGTGAGTGATGACGAAGATAGGTTTCTTCTCAATTTTGTTCGTCTATTCGTTTACTTTAATCCTCATTTTCTCGATCCACGCACCCCCACATATAACTGAAAAATCATTGGATAGAGGCGGCAAAGGCTTTGCAGGATGCCAGTAAGTATAATAAGAATGGACTCACCAACGATGTGATCAACCGTGTGCCCACCAATAGCATCCAAGGAAAAGAGAAAAGTCGAAATAGTAACAAGAACAAACAGAGTAACAGCAAGGAAACCAGTAGCTCACATCAGCAACAACAACATTGGCAACATTCGGGTAGTGATCGTCGCTTAGTCATCATACGACCCTCCTCTAACTACGGCAATGACAATGACGACGGTGCTAGCAAAATTGCATCGTCACAGCATGAGCATGAGCATGAGCAGTGGCCACTCTACCATCAATTGTGTCGATCGTATGGATTTGCTGTGGAGGTGGAGCAGTTTCTTGAGCCGTACAAAGTTAATGAGATGGCAGAGAAGTCTGTTTGTCATGATGAAGCGGGACCGCAAATCAATAATTTACTGCGCGTCGATGACAATTCAAGTTTTTTTATGGGTAACTTCTCTGCGAGATACGGTGATGTTGAAAGAGAAGGTGAGTTCGTTCGCCTTCGTCGCATCGGGGAACGGCTAAGTGTCCGACTGTTACGATGTTCGTCCTCCGTGAGTGGCAATGACGCCAAAAATCCGATTCCCCATCATCCTCCGAACCTCAACGAAGGTGACATCATACAAACTCTTGATGGAAAGCCCGATCCAACATTTGCCATGCTGTACGGAATGATGTGCCGTAAAGAAAAATTGGTGTTGGAAGTTATCAACGGAGATATTAGTTCTAGTTGTGCGGAGAGGGGAAAGAACGGAGGCAAACCCAATGAGTCCATTGTCGGCACTGAAGCTTCGCAGCAAATAATACATCAACCAGCTCCGGAGGTTGAAGATGTTACCGTAGATTTGGCAAGAACCGATGCGTCTTATTCACACGATGTCCACCCAGGAAAATCTAATAATATTGCTGGAAGCCAAAAATGGAATGCTGCCGCTGCTTTGAAAGCTACGAGAGAACTCATTTCAGAAGATGAAGAGGCTGAAAATATCATCAGGGGTATTGGGGAAACAGCCGTCCCTTTGCACCTTACCGCCCCGGAAGATGCTCGATGTGCTGGAGACAACAGGAACGGAAGCATCGATGCAAGCGCGACAGTTACCGCTGCAGTGCGGAAAGTTAGAAAACAGCCAGTTACAGAGGGTGGACATGAGAAGGCTTGGAACAACGTGTGCAAAGCAAACAATTCTCAACCAAGGAAAACTAGTTATTCTGGAAGCAAGAAATGGGAGAATGTCGTAGCTCAGAATGCTAGAAAACAACTCCTTATTGCCACTGAAGATGATAATTTTATTAAGGAGATGAGGGCAACAACCGACTCTTTGCACGGAGATCTTGACACCGAAGGAAAGACTGATTGTGCCGGATGCAATGGAAACGGACACAATCGCGATGCCAGTTCTGCTGCTCCTGATGTAGTGAGGAATGTGAGACGAAAATTCGATGTTGATAGTGAACAAGGCGGCGCGGAGGCGGGAGTAACAATTTATGCTCCTAACGCAAACGATACTATCCCAGACAAAACTGATTTTGTTATTACTCGGATCGTGGAGAGGGGAACAACCAGCTCTCAGAATAAATACAATACTGCTCTAGAGAGGACTGCTTTTGATTGGGGTGATAAGAGAAGACAGGGTAATTACAATGCATGCAATGCAGATAGTGAGAGGGACAATGTTCAGAAGGAGATTAGGACCACATGTGAATCTTATATCCCAGAGAATTCCATCCCGGGGAGCAGGAGTATTGACAGTGACCTGAGTAAATTGGAAATATTACCAAAGGAAATTCAAAGGGTGGATAAATGTAATGAATCGACGATATTGACTCCATTGTCAATAACAAAGCCTACATCGCGTTGGGGGCCACCAACGCGTGGGTGCGGAAGTAATCCTTATGAGATGGAAAAGTTCAATTCAGACTTTTTCTCGTCGACCACGAATATCACTATTCGGGATCCAGAGGCTTCGCAATTGAATCGAGGGGATTTTGATCTAAAGGGGATCGACATTCAGAGAAGTTACAACAGAGCACGGGATGCGTCATGCGAAGCGTCATATGATGGCGTTAGAATGGAGGATGAACTATTCAGTATGGTCGAAGAGGACTTGTTGAAAGACCAGCAACCGCCGCACTCCCTGTTGGTAGCACCGTCTCATGATTCTACATCTCGCTATGAAGATTACTCAAAGCTAACTTCAACAGGATCGCACAGTGCCTTAGACATCGCAACCACATCAATGACAGGGGTGAAGGACAAGCCCCTACTAACTGATAAGTTAGTCAGCATCTCATATCCTTCGCCTCCTACCTTATATGATTGTACTGTTGATGATGGCAACTCTGTTTCGCTATCATCATGCCCGTCTTCGTCGTCCACAAGGTCGAAATCATCAACGTCGTCATCCGAGTCTTTTGGTTCCAGAAATGATAGTCATGCTCAACCAACAATACCTACATCTCATATTGGGGCGTTGAGTAGTAATACCTCTTTGGGTACCATCAATAACATTACTAACTGCAAAACGCATGCAAACTCAAAGCCATCAAGAAAGCGCCCACCAGCAGCAATCTTATCCCTTGGTTCTTCGAAATCAATATCCGCAAGATCATCGACGTCATTGCTCACAAATGACGGCATCGAAGCTCCAACATCATTAAGTCGACTTTGGCCCGATCCGTCCGACATCATTAAAGCATTGACGAGGTGGGCTCCTCCTGTGGCCCAGGTGCGAAAAAACTCCCGTGATGGAAGGCAGATCGTAGAATTTTACGGGCCGATACGAAACAGCATCAACTATTACTCCGGGTCAGGAAATGATCAATTGAGGTGTAATCCACTATTACAAATTAGTCGGAATGGAGAAGTACCAAAGGAATTCAAGAATGCGGATGAAGTGATGGACGTTATGGCATCAACAGTGAGTTTGCATTTGTGGGATTTCTTGTTGACTTTCTTGGCTCATGCCCCATTTACTTTTGCACCAGTTATTGAATGAGGGTTTGCATTCGATAAACGGTGACTATCATGCTGAGAAGTACAGCAATGGCAGATGGAATCGTTGTTCCTACCGAATGAGGTGAAAGATTTTGATCAGATGTGTAGTTTGCGAAATCTTTTTATTGTCATCCTCATTCTCTCTTTCGATCAATCGCATTTGGTAAGAATGACTAAATTGACTGAAGGTGAGATTTTCAGGCAGCTAAATGTGCGTCCATTGTGTGCATGTGATGCCTCACAGTTATTCAACCAATTTTACTTTAGTGTCTCCAATCTTTCAGTGAGTCAACATTACTTTTTGCTGCATGTCAATTCATCAAAAATTCATTCAACCTTGGACACAACCTGCCTAATTGAATCCCAAGATCGAAATCATACTTTGATTGCAGCATCAAATTGTACGAGGCTCAATTCAGTGCGTATGGTGAAACCAATTTACCACCTGTGAGCTCATTTTATTCATCATGCTGTTCGTCCACAGTTGTACACGCTAAAACTCTGAAACGAAACAACCTATTCTTTATCTTAGTCAAATCTTAGCGAATTGTATTGCATGCATTTTCCAGGCTGGGACTGCAACAAGGTACGCACATTGCTTCTTCTGGGCATCAACTTTTCATTGAAGAATTATTCATTGCACTCAACTATCATCATATATTCGGAACAGTTCGGCATCGTTGCTCATGACTTCCCAACAACTATATCATTTCGCACGTATAATGAAGGGAAATCGTTGTTGAAGTTATGGTTAGTGGTGCACCAGAACGAGCGAGACGCGAAGGAGACAGGGTGGCTATCCTGGACTGATTTTAAGGAGCTTTTAGACCCCTACCAAAATGATTTAACCGTGAAGCAAAATTCAATCGTCACTTTGATCTCGTGTGGGTCCACAACAAATGTCGTGAGGCAGTTTGAGGCAATAAAATGTCTACCCTACTTGAAACCTCATTTGCAAAGGGCGCTCTTCTCGTCTTACGATACAAGCGCTCCGACATCGACGACGACTACCACCAAGCCGCGTTCTTTACCTATTGATGTGTGGCATCATCTGAAAAGCAGTCATAACTCGTACCAGCTGTCCGCCATATCCAAGCTATTGGCTGGCTCGTGCAGAGAAAATGTCTGTTTGGTCCAAGGGCCCCCGGGCACAGGTTAGCTGCTAATCTCAACTTGCAATCCACTTCTTCAATCGTCTCGTCCTATCTGATCATTTTTTTGCATGCCTACACTCTGCCATCCCTCTCTCTTCTTAGGTAAGTCGAGCACAATTGTGGGGCTTGTTAGCGCTTTGCTCTCGGGTAAAGCTCCGCTACCTCAACAACGGCAGTCTGGGTGTTTAATACACCCCGGCAAGAGTATGGGCACAACTTTTGCTGAGCCCTTGGCGAGGAATCGTATCTTGGTTTGTGCGGCAACCAATCAAGCTGTCGACAGTCTTGCATGGAAGATCAAACAAGGGTCACGTGAGCGTTCATCCTCATCATTTATTCAATATAACTGCTCTTGATTTCTCTCATCTGCGAATCTCTGAATCAGTCGGACCTTCTGGAAAGGTGGGAGATTTTACAATGGCGCGGTATGGGAGCCTGCCTTGGGAGCACTCACGCCATCTCACGGATCAGAGGCCAGAAACGCTCTCTTCAATGGAAGATTTCTTATACGAAATTAACGTTGATCGTAGAGCGTGTGATGGAATGCAAGACTTTGAATACTACGAGGAAGAACATGAGCAGATGACGTGGTCGCCAGAGAAAACGAAGCCCCAGCTCAAAAAGAGGAGGAAGGTTGTTGGACGAGCAAAAGTCCGATCACAAGTTTTAGGAAGCTGTAGCGTTGTCATTACAACTCTCAGTGGAGCCGGATCAAAGGCGTTCATCGATGCTGTGTGCAGAGACCCTACCCGGAACGATTCTGAATTCGATGCTGTCATTATCGATGAAGCATGCCAAGCTTCTGAACCAGAATCTCTCATACCATTCAAGTACAATCCAACCACCATTACTTTAGTAGGTACGAAAGCATGTTGTTCGATGCAGACCATGCTTCACAATTTTTTAGAAGTTATCTCCTTTGTTGTCAAATAATTGAACAGGCGATCCACAGCAACTTCCAGTACTGACTCTATCGGGCTCTTCGACAGGAAACAAATTGTACGAACGCTCGTTATTTGAGAGACTGCAATCACTAAACTTTCCAACGATACTTCTCCGCAATCAGTATAGAATGCATGAAGACATTGCTGCCTTTCCATCCCAACAATTCTACCAGGGGAAACTTATAACTCCTAACTGTATAAAAGATCGACCGACACCGTCTTGGGCCACCTGCCCTTGCTTTCCTTCCATATGTTTCTGGGATACGAACGGACAAAACATGCCCACCGATGGCAGCCGTGGGTTCCGCAATAACCAAGAAGTGGAGTTCATTACCAGAACAATCTTATCAACATTCGCCCATACGTTTTTGAGACGATCCGATGAGGTTGTCAATGTAGGCATAATTTCATTTTACAGAGATCAGGTAAGTCGCAATGCCTTACTAATGCATCACATCGTTCGACTTGGCATATAAGTAACAATAACAATGCATCGCATTGTTGGTTAAATTCTGCAGGTGCAGCTTCTTACTGAGCAAGTCGCTAAGATTCCTGTATTGAATAACTCCATGATGAATATTAAAGTTGCAACCGTTGATGGCTTTCAAGGGTCTGAATGTGATATTGTCATTTTGTCGTGCGTTCGGACACATTCGCACGGTAATAGAGGTAAGATCTTACAATATCTTTGGAAAACACCACATCAAACCACTCCCTTACACCCAACGTCCTTAGATGGCCCACGGAGGAACACTGTCGGCTTTCTGAATGACTATCGTAGAGTGAACGTGGCACTGACACGTGCGAAATATTCCCTTTGGATCGTGGGGAACGCCGAGGTACTGAAAAAATCGGAGCTTTGGTGGAAGCTATTGCAGGATATGGATAGACGTAGAGTCTTGCGACGAGATGATGAATTCAGGGATATCTTTGCTAGATGGAAGACAGTTGAAGCATTCTCTGGGTAGCGTTGTTGCCTTCATAGGCTAAGATGAAGTTGTCAAGTCTCAAAGGAGACTAAATGATTTTGTTTCGGAAGATCACTCTAGCTATAGATTGCAGAGTCTCTACTTTCCATTGCACGCCTGCCAAGTTGATACTCAACATACAATTGAAGAGCATGGTCACACACCTTTACGCACCTCACAGGCAATCTCTTAAGGATGAACAATTCGTAGGCTGCCAACCCATACTGCCCAATATTATGCAGGCCTTTTACCTGACATTCCGTGAGAGAGAACGGGTCATTCTCTTCTACTAGGGCGAGATATTCTTGTGAGAAGCGAATTAATCCCTTGGCTCTCTTGGTGCCCAAGCCAAGTGGTGAAATAACGATTGATATTTCTTCCCAGCGGATTTCGTTAGCGGTAGAGTGCGCATCCGGCCATCGCTGCAAGAAATCGTGTAATACCTTATCGACTTGTGTCCTCGTCGTGACATTCAAGCATATTGTGGACACTAATAACTTCCATGGATCATTTACGAATAGCTCTTCTACTAGTCCTAATGGAGAGTAGAGTGGGTTGATTGTGGTTAAGACATCAATCATGAGAGTGGAGGCATTGGGTTTCGGTGGTGATTCAGATAATGAGTTTGGAGTTCCTGCTGAAAATAATGTATTCATGTAGTTGACTGCTTTTGATTTCGTGTTGAATTCCATTTCATCGGGAGAAATGAAGACAATTGGCAAAGTATTTGATTTCTTGGTTGCTTGCCTGCCTTCTATTGAGGTCGAACCACATTCATTCTTCAATTTTCCAAGTCGCCGACAACACCGCCAACCAGCGAGTATTTTGTCTTTCTTAAGACCGGAGTGTTCAATTATCCTAATACCCCTCCAAAGATAGGAAAACTCCCGAATTGGATGATATGCCCGAAGGAAACACTCGTGGTTACACAAATGGCGTACCGAATGGTGCAATGCAGTCTCGATGACAGTTGCGCGAGGCAGCGACATTGAAGGACTGTCTGTATTGTCGGCATCAGCAGCATTATTTTGTGTCATAGATACGATAGTGTTGAATGTTTGCTCAAATATAGGACATCCGCCAAAATGAATGTTGATCAGGGTGAGAAAATATTCCAACTTGCTTAGGTTGTCACCGTCAATTGCCACGCCAATATTTTCTCCACTGTCGCAACTGCCATTGATACATGTTCTAACGCCACCATGCAATGCATCCATCAAGGAATTGTACTCACAAATTGCCATATAAATTGAGGAGGGCGATGTCATGAACATGGGACTTTTTATAATTGGCTTTGATGGTCTATGTTTCGACAAGTGAATTATTTTTGCTGCAGCTGCTGCTGCTGGTGGTGGTGGTGGTGGTGCTGCAGTGCATATTGTTTTCCCCTTACGATCTTTGGACTTTTTCCCTTTCTGCGGAATTCTTTTCAGTTTCTTCATTGAATGCGATGATAGTGCACTGTTGCAATCATGATCGTCTATGAACGCCCTTAGTGACATCGCCATCGGCATCATCAAGTTTCTAGTACCCGAATTGGGGAGTGGGAGTTTCGCTGCTATCGTAGAGCAAGATTGGCGGGAGAGGAGGGCAACTCTCTCACTCTTGACTCTTGAACTACGAACAAAAATAATGAAGTCACGATGTCGGCATCGTCAAACAGTAAGCCCTCCGCGTCGGCTGCGGCATCAGCAGCTACCGCGTCCTCCGCCTCCGAAGATGAATATGTCCGACTGAAGTTGGAGCTTGCACAAGTGACAGCGGCAACCGACACGAAACGGCTGCAATCTAGAACGTTGATATCTGAACGAGATGGTCTACGCGAGGATACGGAGAAAATTACAGCGGAGACAGAAGGCCAGCAGGTGTGCCTCTCTTTGGACGAAAGTCATGTGTCATCAATTTTGCCAACCTATTCATATTGTTTATCATTACAACATGTGCATTGTTTCGCGTTGTATCAGAAGATTATCCAACAGATCAGAGAGTCGAATGAAAAGCTGCGGGAACAAATCCAGGTCACGGAAGATGAGAGAAGGCGACTACTAAATCTGATCGACGGAGATGGAGAGAATAGTAATGCTCGTAGATGACATTGAGTATTGATGGTTTAATGTAAAAATTGGCATGGGACATGGGAATGCTGAAACCTTGCGACCACGTATGAAATTATTATTGCTAGACCCACTTCAAAATGAAACCTGAATCTGACATTATCCGAGGGCGATTTCATCGTCTAAGACTCGATAGGTTGGACTCCGATCCTTTCGGATTCTTCTTCACTTTCAAATTAGAAAGACTTGACTCTGTCCCTTCAATCTCTCCTCCCATGGGTGTGTGTCCGTCATACGATGCCGCACCCTGCTCAAGTATGGCAAGAGTTTCCGATTGACCCGTTGTTGCATCCTCGTGATGTTTTGGCTGTGGTGCAAATGCAGACGACGATGATGATGAATGGACCCCACCACCACTCATTATTCCACCACCTGTCCTAGTATTAGAATCCGAACTGTCTCCGTCGTGGATGCTCCTGTAATATTGACGGCGCAGTGCTCTCACAACGGCCATGTTGTTTTCACCCAAAGCGTCGATGGACTCCGACGTTGGATCCATACCCAAATTCAAAGCTTTCTCAAAGTGTAAATTGATCTCGTGCGTATCTTCTTTGTTCTTCTTCAAGGTAGCTGCGAGCTCATGATGAGCAGATGCTGTAGATGATGACTCGGGAAATGATATCGCTCTCGTGAATTCGGTTATTGCGGTTTCTAAATCTCCACTTTGGCGTATCGGACCGGACGAGATTATGTAATTTGTTACTGTGAGCTTTTAACAAGGATTAAAGACATCGGACATGGTTGAAATACACACCTGATCGCGTACGCCCGTCCCGCCAGCACTAAAATATCAACATGATCATTGTCTTCCATGTGCACCTTTTTGACCTTGTTGAAAAGATCGATCACTATCTGGGCGTCATTTTTCTCCAGGGCTATTTTTCCGAGTTCAACGATGCTTCCAATGTGATACGGTGTTTGCGTATCATTACGTGTTGCAATGAATTCGTTTGCAATTGTGAAGGCTTGCATGGCATCACGTTTCTTGTCCTCTTCTTCAATACCTTGATGTGCAATCTCCAAACCGATTTCATAGTAGATATCAGCAGCAATCGAAGCAGTGTGCGCGTAGGCTTTCAACTGCGTCAAAGTCTCCAGTTTTTTATTAGGAGCCGACTTGGCAAGTGCCACTGCTCGTCTCAAAATGTTTTCCGCAATGCCTCCAGCCCCGGCCATTGCCAAAGGATCGACTTCATCGCCTTGAATAATGGCCAATTTTGTTGCATTTCCATACGCAAGTGCTGCGGTATGTATTTGTTTGGCATTCCCAGCTCGTTCAAGGGCTGTGGCATACCCAATATAAGCGGGGAGATGGTCGGGTGCTTTCTTGATTACTTTCAAGAATTGTTTCGACGCCAGTGCAAACTGTCCTTTATCCAAGTATGCGTCTGCCATCTTCATGTAGGACTTTGCTGTTGGACTGTGACATCAAAAAGTGATTCAGCAATCAGTAATACGTCGAGGGAATAAGAAATTAATCTGCGTTGAGAGTACTCACGAAATCGGCGTAGGAGCCTTCAAAACTGGTGAAAAGAGAGGAGGCACTTCGATAACATCGGAAGTGGAGTCGTCTGATGCAACAGTTATTCTATCATCGGAGATTGTCGTATTCTGGATTTCTTCTACGGTGTCACTGATTGAGGACGCAGTATCATGGTGTGTGGAGGCTATTCGGCTCTCGACGGACTCGGAATTTTCTTCCAGTTTGGCATCGCCAGCATTGGACTTCAGTCCTTCCAGCTCGTTGCCCTGAGCACCAGCAAGTGGTAAAGTCGACTGATTTGGAATGTCAGATACAGATACATTGTATTCGACAATCTTGATCGCAGTCTGACTCATTGTGGCACTCTCGTCGGTTACTTCTAAAGAGACTTGCTCTGAAGGATCACCACGGACAGGGTCATTCAGCTCTTTGTGGTAATCGATCGCCCTCAAATTATCTAGATTCTGCACTGAATTAGATTGGTAGCCCAACCTCATTTCTTGCTGAAGGACTTTATATCTCAGTCTCTCGAGTTCTAATTTCATTTCTAGCTCGAGCAAAGACAAATCTTTCTTCTCGACAAACGTAGTAGATTCATCTGATATCCTCGTTGATTGATCTTCTTTGATTATGTGTATTGTTTGTTCGTTGTCTTTCCCGGCCATTTTTTCCATCAACTTGTCGAGATATGTCGTCGAGGCGTCAACTTCGTCTGCCAAGTTAGCAGCGTGAATCGCCCTCAATGTTGCGTCTACTGCCCCAGAAATGTCGTCCGTTGATGCACGAGCTCTGGCTAACGAAAGTAATAAATGCGTGCGTTGTGTTCCCTCTGTTGCCGCTCTCTCTAGAGCTGAAAGGGCCTCCTGCATCTTTGTTGAGATTACGGTACTTGCGTCCTCTTCGATCGGTTCAAGACTTGGCGACACTAAAATGTTGCCCTCATTATGATCTCCAGACGAATCGTCGCTTGATGATGATGCACCAGCATTCATTTCATCATCATCGTCGCCCACGGAGGAGTAGTGTTCCCTCGTTTTTTGTTCCGTTTCCTCCTTTTCATGGTGTGCATTTCGTGCCAGTGCTAGATTACTGTGAATAATCCAACATAAATCCTGCTGGCGGCTGAAAGAAAGTGCGTCATCACAGACCTCGCGTGCCAACTCTAAGTGCAATATAGCATCTTCAAGCATTCCCATTTGTAGAAGCATTGCCCCCTCGTTAGATGAAATTACCCAAGATTTTATAAACGAGTGCACTGCTTGAGTGGATCGTAACGACCTCAACCAATCGATAAAGTAGTGTGAAGGCTCGTCTCCAGCCGGAGATTCTGAAGAGATTTTCCCATCAAGTAGTACGTACGCAAGACCAAGGTTGTGCATAGCAGAAAATCGCATGGCAATCATGGCATCATCTTTTGGATTGTATTCAGACTTATCGATTAAACTTATTGATGCCTTGAGATGTTGAATTGATTGAAATATGAATTGACTGTTATTGTCTGATTCGTCACTGCCCATTTCGAGCAAAAGGTACACCAGCCCTAACCCACTACGAACGAAAGGGTCTGTTGGATCAATAGCAGTCTATAACCAAGAGCAATGATGAAAGATGTGTGTTTAGTGCGATGCAAACGTGAACCCATGATATGTAAATCATTAACAAAATCAACTCACGGCAGATTCAAAACTTTCTTTCGCCTTTATCAGTAACTTGATCTTAAATGATTGAGAAGTAATCGAAGACGAGAAAGACGATAACTTCGACTCTCCTATGCAGCGATACGCTTTCGAAAGCAATTTACTTTCGTCGGCATCAAAGAAGAAGGACACGGATGACAAACTACTGTCTTTCCAACTTTCGTCTTGCGGCAGCTCCCCATTGCTATTCAAAATAGTATGAAGAACACTCTCACAAATGGCTGACGAACCAGAAGCATCGTCGTACTTTCGAAGCAAATCGAAACCTAATTCTAACCGTTGCTCGAGTAGTTGTTCTGTTGGAAATGCAACCTTTCTGGTATCAAATAATGAAGGGAACACTGATAGAATTCTGTCTCGGCTCAATCCCTTCACAAGCGAAATAATGAGTAGATAGGCTGTTGATAGTGCAGTGCATATATCCGATAGCATAGCATGCAATACGTCTCCTAGATTCGTGTCGCTGATTACTGGATTCACACGTGGAAGCCCAAGAATTAGGAGAGAAATAATTATTGGAACAGCAAACAAAACGGTGGTCATCGATGTTTTGCGTTTTAGTGTGTGCTTCGTATCTGTCTTCCCTTTTCCATTCGTAGTTGTGGTTGAATCGCGCTTTGGCAGTAGAGTTTGTGGATTCTTTGGGGGTTGTGAATTACTCCCGTGCTTGCCCCGATTCCCGTTCCCCTCCCGGCTGTTGCCGCTGACGGATTGGTGCAGATACAATAGCGGATGTTCTCTTTCGTCCTCCATGATAATAACGGAGGGAGGCGTAACTTTAGCAACATTTTTCGCTGATCGATTCTCTGGATTAACTCCATCGTTCGCTTTTGCATCCTTGCGTTTTTCCTCTTTACTTTCCATCTGGGCTGGGTGCTGCAGCTGCTGCTGTTGCTGTTGCTGCCGACTAGACCCAGATTGCGGAAGCTTGGACGAGGAGCTGTTGCTACTCTCTCCCATCAGTTGCATTTTCTATCTTGATCGCACAGTCATGCTTCAGATGTGGTGGCCTTTATGGTCGTCAGTGTCAGCAGGAGCTTGGGATTTTCATGGCGTTTCCCGCTGAACCTTGCCACAACCCTCACACGTGGATTTTGTATCAATGGTGTTGGCGGGAGGCAGATGACTCGACTGAACCCCTCCCAATCCGACGACGACTTCATTCATTCTACCTTCCGAGCAATAGCAGTAGTAGGTAGTATCGGGCAGTAGGCAATAGCTCGGCGACCATGGCGTCCAGAGACTTGACCTCAGCGTTCATAGAGCGTCGCACCGCGGCGAATCGCAGACGCAAATCCTCATCGGGAGGGCACCCCCCAGGGATGATGCCGTTTGGTAGGTTACATTCATTCCATTTTATCCATTTCAATTTTCATTGGTTGGGGCCATGTTTTCCCGATTCCCGAGATTTATAGATCTGATGACTCGTTTCATCAGAACGGACGTCTTCGATTATTCGTATGATCCCCTAATATTTTCCCATTACTTTTTCTCTGATATCGCCAACTCGAAGGAATTTCGCAAATGAAGCATGGCGTCGATGATGACGATCTTTTGATGGAGGTAAAATTGATGATTTTCATTGGACGTGACCAAGTAAAAATATTATCAGCAGCTCACTCTTTCGTTGATTACCCCCCTCTTGTTTTCACACGGATGATAAGGATGGAAATTCTCTCAATGGTAACAACATCTATGCCACCACCCTCCCTCCTTCTTGGGTCAATGATGTGGATGCTGTCAATGCCACGGTGGGGGATATTCAGCGTCTCATGGTAGATTTGGCATCCATGCATGCTTCCCGCATCGGCACAGTCTTTGGTAGGGATCTAGACAACCAGGAAAGACAAATAGAGCGGAAGACGACGGAGGTCACCACTCTATTTCGCAAGGCCGAACGTCATCTTCAGAAAGTGGGTGCATCGACGAGACAAGCGGGTGGGGACGAATCAGTTGTGGGAGCCAACGTACAGCGTAGTTTGGCAATGCAACTGCAGACGTTGTCTTCGGAATTTCGACAAAAGCAACGTAAGTACTTGGCAGACGTGAAAGCACAAAAATCGGGCGGGCTTGTGGAGAGCGAGGCAAGGTTTGGCATTAACCTTGAAGATGACGGAACGCTTCAGACTGATTACAACAACTTTGGCACGGCTCAGCAATTATCGGTGGTTGACGACCTACAAATAGAAATACAATCTCGAGATAAAGAAATTTCGCAAATTGCAAAGAGTATTGAGGAGTTGGGATCCATCTTCAAAGAGCTAGCAGTTCTTGTTATTGATCAGGGCACCATACTTGATAGGATTGACTACAACATGGAGGCAGTCGTTGAGCACACCAAAACTGGAATCCAACAATTGGAACGGGCGGAGAAGAGCCAAAAAAGTGCGAGGCCAATGAAATGCATTCTTTGCCTTATTTGCACCATCATGGTTCTACTCTTGATTTTAATTATGAAGCACCGTCATTGACGCAGGTGTAAATGGATGTAAAAAATTAGTAATTTTCAAGTGAGATAGAGAACGTTGGTAGTTATTCAAAATTGTATTCATCTCGTCATCGACATCATCATCAAAGCCTATCACAGCCCACGAGTTTCCTCCAAACCAAGGGATAGATTCAAATTTTGCACGGCCGCACCACTCGCACCTTTTCCCAAGTTATCAAGTCTGGCGCACAACACCATCCTCTCCTCTTTATCATTCGCGAACACGAACAATTCAAGATTGTTGGTATTCGCCAAGGAATCTGGACGCAAAAATGCTCCACGTTCCAACAACCCCGCCTCCTTGGCACCACTCTCCCCCAAGGGCATGACTTTCACGAAGGTGGAACCTTCATAATACTTTGAGAGAACATCATGAACCTCTTGGCCGGTGGTACTTTCTTTTAGTAGGGAGTAGTGAAGGGGGACAGATACTACCATACCCTGCGCAAATGTGGCAACGGCTGGTTGAAAGATGGGTTGCTTTTTCAATCCAGTGTATTTGGCCATTTCGGGGAGATGTTTATGATTCTATTAATATTGCCAAAAGTTTGGAGACATACAAATGGTGCAATAGTGAGGGGAAAAGATTTGGGAAACGGGATTACTAGAGTTCATGGACGAAACCCTCTCACCATCGAATATCCATACGAGCCCCATGGTTCATGTTTGTCACTCTCATAAACCTCAATCAATCCCTTCCCTCCACCACTATAGCCTGAAATTGCATTCACAGTCAACGGAGCATCAGGAGGGATGATACCGGCATCTACCAGAGGTCGGATCAGGGCAATGAAACCAGTGGGGTAGCATCCGGGGTTGGAGATGCGTTTGCTCGATTGAATCGCTTCCTTTTGAAATTTGGATAGTTCTTTGGCGTTTTGAAGTTTGGCAATGAAGTAGGAGTATTTTTGAGTGCGACAAATAATTTCAAGTCGTTTTGTGCATCATCTTTGTAAATTCATCCACGCACCAGGAAAGCCATATGTCCAATTGTCATCCACGCGGAATGCAGTGGAGGCATCGATGACGACAGTCCGATCGTTGTCCACCATCGACGCTGCCTCTTTGGATGCATCATCTGGCAAGCCTGCAAAGAATTTTGAACATTGCTGAGAACCGCCTTTTGATTACGCCGCACAACATGATATAATATTGATCATCATCACTCACACAAAATAACGCAATCGGCCTCATTGATCAACCGTTTTCGCTCATTGGCATCCTTCCTCAACTCATCAGAAATACTGATAATTTCCAAGTCAGCTCTACCAGCCAGACGATCGCGAACTTGCAGGCCGGTTGTGCCGGCTTCTCCATCAATGAAGATCTTTTTTTTCGTCGTCGTCTCGAACAGCGCCGACGACGGGTGATGGGCGATGATACTAACAGTGGAGAAACCAGTGCGAGAGAACATCGAAGATGGGCTGAATGCGTTCCCATCTTGTGGAGATGTGGAGGCAAGGGCCAGAAAGAGAGATAGGGCGGAAGATTTGGTGATCATGGCTGGGATGGATATTATGGATTGGGGTTGGGGGAACTTTTGACCTAAAAAAGATTTCTCTGGTGATTGTCCCAACCGAACGAGAAAGACATAAGGACTCGAGTCTCGACATAATATGGCCCTCTGTACTCTTTGTCGCACCTCTAGTGATATTATTGAAAGGAAGTTGATTGTTAAATCTTCTTGAGAATTCGGCGGGAAATTACCGCGCGTCGGATCCCACGACTTGAAGTTCGTCCCGCCCTCCATCCGCTCTGGCAGCACGCAACAACAAAACGTGCTTGCTGCGTGCCACACGAAGTCGCCCACGGACTTTAGAGCAATGGCGCACGGCCAAAAACAAATACGATGAAGACCCCAACCAGATCCAATCGCTGCCAACCGCTGGGCATGTCGTGTGTCTTACTACTAGTTGGAACCGTTCATGTCGCTGCCTTCACGACACCGCAGCAAAAAATCTTCCGGTCGTCAACAGCATCGTCATCGTCGTCGTCATCCCTTTCCGCGACCTCGTTCTCATCTGCCAGCAATACCGTCGCAACAAACGCCAAAGGCTCCGTAACGACAAGCATCGCTAACGATGATTCTACGAGCAATGCCGCAGCACTCACCGACCAGCGCAGGTCGCTCGGCTCTCAAGAACTACTCATGCTACCACGTCAATACCAACCCAAGCTGGATAAGGGCGAACCGTATTTCCCCAGCATGTCACACGTGCAGGTTACTACCCTCTCAGCGACACCATCCATAGAAGCACTCTCCCGAGCTATTGAAATAGCCATGGATACTCATCCTTTACTGCGCTGTCATGTCGAAGGAAATGGCGAACCCACGGAACGTATCGATTTGTTTCAAATGGTTCGGAAGGGCGACCCGAATCCGTGCACCTTTGTCTCGCCCACCGAAAAGACATTCGCGAGTAAAGATGTGCTGCGCGTTGTGGATGTGAATGGATCCGAAGATGTCGATGCGTTGGAAAAAAGTTGGAAGGCAAATTATGTTCGCGATTTGGACGACGGATCGTGGTACGAAAAGTCCGGTCGGGGTCCCCTGTGGAAATTGACGTTGCATCGCTTGGCAGGTGGCGGTAGTACCGATGGAACGAGTTCCAAATTACCGTGCGCCCTCGTCTTTTCATCGAATCATGCCATATCGGATCAGAGTAGTGTGAATGTACTCATGGATCAATTATTGGCAGATATTGTCTCTATCGAGAACGAGGGACGGGTATCCAATATGGCTGTGCCGCAAGATATGCCAATGGCGTTGGAAGATTCTGTGCTGGGTAAAAACAGTCGATGGTCTGATATTCAAACGGGCGGTATAGTACCTGGAACAATTAAATATGTTGCCAACAAGGCTTCGGAGGGGTTTCGCAATCCTGTAATACTGCCTGATTCTTTCACCAAGGCTGGAAGGGGAGATAGTATCGGTGGGGCGATAGCAACTATCATGGGTAAAAGCGCTGGCGGAGAGAGCGATGCGGTGTCGGAGAGGAGAACAGTGTTGCAAACACGCAGCCTATCTGTTGACTCTACGAACGCTCTCTTGGAGGCATGTCGCGCTAATGGAGTTTCCATATCTAACGCACTCATCGCGGCAATGGCATTGACATCAACGGACTTTATTGACAGTGGAGATATCAAGAAGGGGAAGAAGAGAAATTACAAAGTGTTGCAATCATTAGACATGAGGCGGTTTGGTGCTCAACTTGATAAGTGTGATTCCGGTAAGAATGGAAAATAGCTCTCTTGATTTTCTTAGTTGAATGTTTTAATCTTCGATTCTCTCGCTTCATAGTCGCATGTATGGCAGGTTCGAACGACCTCTTGCTAGGCCCGCTGCCTGATCGCTCTGGAGAATTTATTAGATCTAATTCCGAGTCTAGCGCTAGTCAAAAGATGTTTTGGGATTTGGCAAGAGAAGGACGGGATCAAACAAACACATTTATAGAATCTGATGGCCCCGTCCATGCAGTACGAGTGTTTGACTTTGCAATGACTATAAGCGATATGAACAATCTTATTGATTTGACGGCCAAGAGTAAGGATTCCTTAGGGCGCGCGTATGGTGCTGGTGTTACAAACAATGGTGTGTATGATAGGCAAAAGGCCGTCAAAAGAGAAAATGAAAAAGAACGCGGAACCATTCAGACAAGGCATGGAGAGTATGAAGTCCAAGATGTTTACTTTGGAACTGCCCATTCTCGTTCCGGGTGTCTTTATCAAGTTTCAGCAATCACCGTCAATGGATCAATGAAGTTAGCATTCCATTCTGCATCGCCGATTGTGAGCGAAGAAACAAATGCTGAATTTGCTGATGCATTTATTGATCTTATGGAAAAAGTGGCAAAGAATTCATCAGAGAACTCCCACTTGAACTTGATCGTTCCAACGAACTTGTTAACTCCTGCTGCGGCTGCACTTGGTGTTGGTGGGGTTGCAATCCATGCTGGGGCATGGTATGAGTTCTTCTCGAACCTTGCCATCATGAAAGAGAATGTTCAGGTGAGTTTCATCTTGTACAAATCATCTCTCATTATTACTCTCTGTCTCTTCGCTCTCATTGAAGCAATCGATTTCTTCGGGCAGAATCCCCAAGATTTTTGGGATGCATTCAACTTTTGGGTGTTCTTCGCCGTGTGTCATCCATTGTTGCAACCGATTTTGTGGATCAGTGATTTTCTTCATGGCAGCCCTGGGCCGATAGCTTTCGACCTCGTACCGGTTTCATTTCTTGTGGCAAACATTGCATTTATTGGAGCAACTGCATTGTCCAAGGAGTTCCGAGGTGCTCTGAATGTCGCAGCACTTTCAGCCTTCCTTACCTACGTCGGTGCCGGTCTTGATGGCCAAGCGGGGCTCGGTGATTTTAACCTACAGCTCAATGACAGGTAAGAGTGTCTTAGTCTTTGTATTTTTGTCTTAATCTTTGTATTTTTCGAGTAGCAGTATAGCTCATAATCATGCTTTGTAGTTACCAAGGGAAAACTGTCAAGGGTTGTCCAGCGTTTGAGGATGTTCGCCAGCCCAGCATGAACAATTTCGATTTGGAGAAATACCAAGGTAAATGGTATGAACAAAAGTTTCACGACTGGACGCAGTTCAAAGAAGTGTATGATACCACCCTGGATATCAAATTGACTTCGGATAAGAGGGGCTGGATTGATGACTTTGGAGTCAAGGGACCGGCGCCTGACTCTGCAAAGCTTTCTTGGGACAAATCCCCCGTCGCCAAGGGTGCGCATTACTTCATGTTTGGAAGAGTTGATGAGAAAGATCCGCCGGGAATTCTGAGGGAGAAAGGGTTCGGCGTCGAATTTCCTAATTATATTGTTGATGTGATGAAAGACCCTGAAACTGGCGAGTACACAGAAGCTATCCAGGTAAGTAGGACTGCTTGATTGACCCATCGATTGCATTTGAATTTTGTCAAATTCTCAGTCTTCCATTTGAATTGCCCTACTTACCCAGTTTCAATGTCTTGAGCGAGGAGGGGTTCGCGTTTTTGAGGGGATAAATTTCTTAAGTAGGAAACCAATCATGTCCAATGAAGAGATGAACGCGATGCACCAGCGGGCCAAGGAGGCGGGGATGTTTCCGTATGGAGCCTCTGAGGATCAAATGCACACGGTAGCTAGAAGGGGGGAAGACGAGCCTCAGATTGATAATAGCTGGCAACGAATGTGGCACTCGATCGGTGTAGACAAGCTCCTTGAGCTGTTGGCAGAATCGATTGAAGATGGAGGAAGATAATTGCGAGAACAAAATGAGACTTAAAGCCTCCTTCGCAATCGGATGCACGATTGCGTGTATCAAAATTAAGTACAGTTATTGATACTGAACATGGTAATGTACTGTCATGAATAATACTGAATACGAATACGAACTTGGCAACACGGAGAGCTATGAACTAAGCATATCATCATGTTAGACTCATCAACTCTCTCATAAGCATTTCATCCTCCTTTCTCACAAAACGACCCTTCACACGCAATCGACTATCGGCGAAATTCTGTCCGAGAGGTAACATTTGTCCAAGAAGGATGGGAATGTCGAGGAACCAACGGGTCAGCAAAACCGATGATGATCGACGATTATTGTGGAGGATGCGTAATAAGGCACACAAGTTGCCAACTGTATCAAACCTTACCTTACGGACGTCGTACTTGACTTTCTTCACCCAAACTCGTTGGTTTCTTTTTTCAAGGAAGCGAGAGACACGCAAATGCCGGCTATCAGGAGAGTATGCGCCTACCCAACCCTCTGGACCATCCACATGCAACAGGCCGTAGTCATCAAGGCGGACAGAAAGATTTGGGTCGCTCATTGAACGGGGGCGTCCGAGACCTGATTGAACTTCCTTGGATTCTTCCTCGCCGCCAACTTCTGCGGAGCACGCAGAATTGGTCGTCGATATTCCTTCCATCATATCCTTCATCTTTGAGTGTGATTTCCTCTCTCGGGACTCCTTCTTTTCTTTCTTGGTCATTGATAGCTCTTTCCTTTCCTTTCTGGTGGGCGACATCTCCTTCTTTTCCTTCCTGGTGGGCGATGCCTCCTTCTTCTCCTTTCTGATAGGTGACAACTTCTTCGTTCTTTCTTTTGTAGCTTTGATCTTCTCTCCCTGTCTCGTCAATTTCGATGCCATCAGCACGTCACACTCGCTAGAAAATTGGGAATGGCGCCGATTTTGCACGGCATTTGTTCCCCCCTTCATTTGGTTCGCATTTTGTGCCGAATTACCCAGAAGATCTTTGTCCATCCATCGACCAAAGGAAAGTTGAGAATCATCTGGATGAGCTCCGTCGAGCAGCAACCCGGGCAAAGCAAGGGAGTTGGCCCTCATCCGATGTACATCAATATCATCCACTGAATTTCCCCTCGCATTGTGACGCATCATCGTAGCATAGGCACTCGGTAAGTTGTTGTTACCCACTGTACTAGAGGAAATCGCAAAATCCCCATTGAATTCGAGTTCTCCAATACCATCGTTCATGCTGCTACCCAACATCCCACCTCCATGAGACTGTCTACCATGGACACCAATACCAACGAGACTGTTCTCGTTCCCTCCACTAAGGTCGTCAATACTTCCAAACATCATGCTATCATAATGACCCTCCCCCTCGTCGTCGTGCACATTCAAAAAGTCCAAATCCAAATCACTCAACAAATCCACATCAGTGGGACGTACGAGAAGAGCCCCACTCTTGATCATGTCTTCCAATGCGGAGGTATCTCCTGCCTCGTATTTATCAATCGCTGACTGGACGGTGTTGTCACCGGCAATAATTAAGTCCTTGAGAATTGCCTTTTGTTCACGACTTATGATGCCTGTGTCCTCAAGGTCGGATGCCGAACGAAGCCGACCAGAGATGCTCTTTGATTGATCATTTGGAGTTTAGATAAAGGATTTTTTTGAAATGAAAAGTAATTATTGGTCATAACAACGGAGCAAGCTTTCTAAACCAACTCGATAAACAAACTTACCCCCGCTCTCATTCTCTTGCCAAAGTGACTATTTTCATACGACGATCCCATTTGTGTAGGTGGCGTGTGGGACATCAAAACTGATTGACCTTGATTTCTCGGTTGCTGGTGCAGTTGGTATTGATGACGATTGTACAACTCGTTCAAGAACTGAGATGCCGACGCAGTACTGTCTCCCCGTAATCTGGCAGGCAATGCCTGATGGTGCTGCATTTGCTGATGCTGCTTCTGATCATGTGCATGATGTTGTCCCCATGCAGAATGATGATCCTCCTGCTTAATTGATTTGAGGTGGGATTGTGATGACGCAGAGTCAGTAGACGTAGAAGCAGCATTAAGATGATTATTTGTCGAATGATGTTCGGTTGAGGCAGAGGTATAAGTCGAAACGACCGTTGTTGTAGATGCAATTTCTTCTGGAATCGGGTCTCCTAATGGTGTCAACAAGCCACTGAAGCTCAGTCCTCGTTCGTCTCGTCCTGACTCCCAGTCAAGATCGAATTCCGAACCAAGTGTCAGTGAACGCCCGCGATCGACGTCGTGATTAAAATTGTTGTGATCGTACTGGTAGGTATTATTTTTCACGATCTCCCCCCAATTATTATCGGCTGCTTTCCCCGGAATGTTGATGGGAGGCAATCCGGACACGACTGATTGAGGGAATGAAATATGTTGAGATGTTGGAGTTGGATCATCAGCATCGAGCGCTGGGGGGGGCTGGTCGCAGTCGTAGCTCGTTAGGACGGCATCGAGGTTGCCCTGCCGATTTTGTATTGTTGGCGATGCCTCCGCCGTGTTCGGATTTGCTCTCGTCATTGTCAATTTAACACGTCTCCACCGCAAATGGTTTTTCGTTACCTCCCTCTGTGGTCACATGTTTATGGTCATGTGAATGCCATCGGTCGACGACATCGCGAGCATTTTATGATTTTGGATTTTGGGGGGGGATTTGCTCCAAAAGGAGCGGGAACGTACTGTACACTTGGTATGTACTAACAAGTGACTCTCTGGGAACCTGGAATTGGGCAAAACTTCCCATATCAAAGTTGCTCCCCTGATAAAGATAGAGTACGAGTTTAAGGGGGGTTTTTTATCACCCCCCAAAGGGTCAAACGATTTTGTGCACTCAACGTTATGTAGAAAAGATAACATAACTCATCAGGTATTGCTGTGACAAAGGAATACATAACATAATCGAATTCAGTGTGAGCTGGCGATGATTTTGATATATGATACCCCTATGTTTTGTTGGGAACTGGAAGTGATAGAG
>JALLBB010000126.1:0-22766 GCA_036939735.1 Discostella stelligera | reverse complement strand
CAAGATAAATCTGCCCTCAATCACGGAGTTGTCAGTACATACCAAATGTACAGTAAGTACTACTTCGTACTACTACGAACCTAACAACAACCGACGGCCTCACTGCTATTGCGTCGATCCAGCGACGTCAATATTATTATTATTCGATCGGGTGGAAGCTACAATATTCTTATCATCCTACTAACATTGCTATCATTCGGTGTCAACCAGGCAACGCTACCTCGCTAGAGCACCATTTGATATCAAACACATCTTGATGTCGAGATATCGATGCCCTGTTGTATGACGATATTACTATTACAATGAGGCTATTTTCCATTCCGTCGCCCCTCCTCTTCCTCTCAATCCCGTTGTGGTCGTCGCCAGTCACCGCCAAACCACAACATCATCGACAACAACAACGGCGAGTCGTACTTAACCTCTCCAACCTTCTTGGATCGTACACCTCCATCCCCGCCTACGAGCGTATTCTCTCCCAACCGGTATTTCAGGTCACCACGGCGTGGGGATCACCCTACATGCTATTTGAAAAATACAAGGACGAGGAGAAGGCGCTCGAGCTCGAGACGAAGAAGAAGAAGAAGATTGCAGGAGGCGGTGGCCACGAGGAGGGTGGTGGTGATGGTGGTGATGATGAGGAGGATGATAATGCTGCCAAATTCTCGCGTGTGCAACAAAAGGATGACATGCAAGACACGCGTCCGGTCTCGCTCTACTTCCTCGATGAGCATGATGCACGCTCCTTGGCCGATGAGATGAAGCAGATGAAACATATGAAGGAGTCGGACTTGCGAATTACTTGTACGACGCTGGGGAAGGCAGTACGACATGCATCCAACCTTGGCAATGGATTGCCCACTGGACAACCCATGGAGGAAACCTCTGGGAAATTATTGAGCATGGATGCGGGGGGGAGTTTACGACATAAAATTGTACCCTCGAAGCGAGAACTATTCTACGCAGCCAGATGTGTGGGGCGGGAACGGATTGGCTGTTTTGGTGATACCTCCAAGGAGGATGCCGAGTTGTTACTACAGCCCCAAGATGTCATCGAGGCGAATAAGATGGGTTTGCGTCGCAAGGCGACGAAGAACGCCGCCGCCAGGATGAAGAAGGCACGTCAGCTCCAAAAAGAGGGACTTGAGGAGAGCGAGACTGACAAGTTGCGTCGAGAGTATGCACACATGGAAGGCCAGGTGGGGCTTCCTGTGTTTTATGCACATGGATTAGCGAAGAAACCGCCAAGAATTCGTCGTTTGATTCAAGGATCGAAGAAGGCGTGGATATCATCGAGTTTGACACCATTGTATTTCTCGTATGAAGATTTGATGAAGGATTGGTCGATGATGAGGTCCAAGAGTGAAAAGAAAGATTCGATCCCCGAAATGCCACCACAGGTGGAGGTATTCAACATGATAGATATTGTGACCAGTATTGATAAGGAGCAATGGAAGGCCCAGCGCCGTGCCGAGTTGGTACGAGAGAGCAAGGGAATTCGGGGTATGATTCCTGTCCTACATGTTTTGTTCAAGGGGACGAAGAATTCATTGGCGGCAGCTAGAGTATCATCTGGTTTGGATAAAGTTGTATTTGTCCCATCCAGTTTGGGAGTTCAAGCGAAGGAGAGGATTCGAGCAAATGGTAATCGCAAGGCTCGCTTGCGTCCCATGCGGGCATGGGGAAGAAGTTCGTAAAAATGGCAAAGATGCATTTCGCATGACAGTCTTTTGATTTTGAGGAGGAGGTCATTAACAATGTAACTCACAGTGGAAGAAAAGTTTGACAAGAAATTACAATCTAGATCTTCAGTAGTCAATTTCAAAGGTATGATCTTTTGATTTCTTGATGTATTCTGTCCAGAAATGGGCACAGTTCTGTTATCATTCTTGGACTGAGATGTCTATGGGTTGGCTTTCTATAGGGTTGCAATATATGCTGCCCTTCACCCAGTATATGGTCACATTCAAATTTTTATGCATGATATCAGGGAAATCAGGGAAAGTGGTAGAGTTGACTATTCACTCTTGGCTCTTTGGAGAACTCAAGAACTGTTGATTAATTGAATTTAGACTCTCACAGCAAGACCAGACAATATCAGCACTCACAAAACAATAATGCATAGAATCATCTTGTGGTCATAATTTTTGTTTTTTGGGTGTGCTACCAAAAAAATGTTGGGTGAAAGAAAATTTGATGACACTACATCATGACACACTACATGGCCAGTGAAACTGAACACTAGTAAAGAGGTTCTCCTCCACACACATCATAAATAGATGCATCTTTCTAACGAGAGGTCGTGATAGGCCATAACAGTCCCAGCTCCTACTACTCCCGAGATGATACAGAAGGAGAAGAGACAAGACAATGAGGTGCTAGAGTAGCCACAATACGTATGCTCAAATGCTTCGTAGTTTGAACCCAAAGTAATGCTTTATGTTGCTTTGTACTTTGACTCTTTTTTATATCTGCTTAGAGTGTTAGATGATATTAGTTTTTATTCAAATCATGTTGCCACATATTTTTATTTGGAGTAAACGACTTCCATACTTTGGCCTTGCTTTCTCAGTAAGTAGATTTTGATAAATGAATTACTAGAATAGAGTACGAGCTGAATTTCAATCAGAAGTTCTTTGTTTCTTGCGCCTTTGCTCGGTGTGGGAATGTTGCGATGTTGTTCTAACGATGTTTGTATCACGAAGTATTCCACCGCTCTGTGACAACTTGTGAACCTGTTGGAGATGTTGTCCATGGGCATCTCCGAAATTCCCATGATGATGTGTCTCGAAATTATCAAATCTATCACTGCTATGACATTGAATTTTATCTATTGTCATGTTTGGATCATCTCGTCGATTGTCAGCAAAGGTGAATTGGATTTGTTGAGAGAAAGTCACTCTATTTGATGGAGGTTTCCTGTAATCAATTTTGTTTTGGTCTATTGTCTCGACAGTTTGGCGGCTTGGTTCATGTTGTGAGCTTGGTGGTGTATTCGGAGAAGTGATTTGTGACAGCATTTGACGTCCCCATTGATCTCTCTGATCATTGCAACGTTGGCTACTTGAAACAGACGAAGGCCAATGATATTTGTCGCTTTGACTCCGTTTATCCCATGTCCGATGATGGTCAAACATCGGCGGGGATGCTCCATTGTTATCCGACTGTTTTCTTTCATATCGGCGAAGTAATACCTGCTTCTCCACCTGAAAAAGTGAGTCTACTTCTTCAAATTGCTTAAAGTCAGTATCAATAGGATTCTTTTGCAAAACGACGTCGGAGTGATAATCATTGCTTCCACTACCAAACATGCCACCACTCGATGCCGCAGCAGTGCATTCCATCAGAAGGATGACAGCTACAGCATCGTCTAAAGTAACCATATTACGATACATCAATCGTGCATGAGCTTGGGAGAGGCGAATGAGCGACTCCAGAAACCTCACCGTAATGAGCGATTGGCCATTTCTCTGTTGGCGGCACGAGGAGTAATGACTTTCCAATAGCTCCGATGCCTCTGGAGTTAGGGTCGGGTGGAACTTTTCACGAATTGTCGCAATGTAGGCACGCAGTTTCTCCATTCCCCAATGACCATGGATATTATCATCATTGAAAAGTGCGCCTATGGCTACAGGACGCTCATAACCTGATCCTGGGATGATGGATTGCTGCAACAGAAAGGTTGCAATATTTTCGTCTCTCTCCTTCTGAGCCTGATCAAGCATAACAAATATTAAGTCAAACCGAGAAAGTAGCGCCGATCCCAACCGAGAATTTTGTTCCAAACTCAGAGTCTCATCA
Source organism: Discostella stelligera (assembly GCA_036939735.1). Lineage (NCBI taxonomy): Eukaryota > Bacillariophyta > Thalassiosirophyceae > Thalassiosirales > Thalassiosiraceae > Discostella > Discostella stelligera. The sequence goes on along the minus strand of JALLBB010000126.1, from coordinate 18,968 downwards.
TATATTCCACCAGTTGGATTCATAACTGCCACAACAGTCGCACGAGCGTTAAGCTTACAAACAATACCAGCCTTTGCGACGGAGATCGTCTGCTGCTCCAACGCCTCGTGGATTGATGTTCTATCTTGCTTAGACATGCATCCAAACTCATCGATACAACATACGCCACGGTCGGCAAGAGCAAGAGCGCCGGCTTCCAACGAGAATTCACTTCCATTTGATCCGGAAGTGGATTGATCACGAACGGCGGCACAGGTCAATCCGGCAGTGGATGATCCAGTACCTGTCGTGAGGACGGAACGCGGAGATAGCGCTGCGGCGAAACGCAAGAATTGACTCTTCCCTGACATCAGAAATTTAGTAAGTGGATCAAGGAACATGGACCAGGTGAAGAAGATTAATTCTATTTTGCTTACCGGTCCCGGGGTCGCCAAGAAGTAGGATATGGGACTGAACTCTCCGTTTGACAGTCCTTTCGTTACTTTTCATTGTTTTGGGCTGTCCATCTGTTGCTTTCTTCTTCTCAATATCCCAGACGCTTCCACCACCATCAACGCCGCCTCCAATTTTGAAGGCCAACGGAGCATCCGACTCAATACTCATATCTTCGGGTAGTTTACTTTGATATTCTTCAGAAGCTCCGCTCACGTCGCCCTCTCTGGACGAAGTCGTCACCAATGCGCCACCAATCAACACCAAAAGAAGCCCAAGCTTCACGGCATGCATCCCATATAGTTTGGGACAGACTGATCGAACAATATAATCTCTTGTAGCAATCGGATGTCGTTTCGCACCGTCATCCGACCAAAATGCATCGAACTCCCTACGAAACTTTTCACGTAAATTTCCTGAACCTCCTAGGAGAGCCAAGTCAGCCATGACGCCACCCCCCCCTCCACTTGTTACTCCTCCCGCAGAAACGTCCTCGACATTGATCACCCGTACGCTATGCGCACGCATGCTCATGCCAACCATGACCTCCACACTCGCACCAAAGCTGTGATTTTGCCATTCGGCATGCAAACATCCCACGACCACAACCTCATCACCTGGATTACAAATGTCCACTAAATCATCACTCAGCTTAATTAAAATGCTACGCGGAACGCTGCCCACACGATTCAATGCAGATGCTGACTCCTGTAACTTAATCTCTTGATAGTCCGTATGTTCCGATCCATCGGGTACAATGGCAAATGAGGTAGAATTGCACTCACTTTCACCCAAAGAGGAGGACGACGAGGAGGAGGAGGGACAGATGATAGGTTGAGGCAAGGCATTGTTCGTCGTGCCAAAGTCGGCATGGACAGAGAATTTGACACCACAGCCCTTCCCGAGACACATGTATGTGCGCATAGTCTCCATCATGCGCACTGGTCCGGTGCGAACAACAGTACCACAAATCTGAACGACTGTGCCAACATCGGCCGACGTGATGGAGGAGAGAGTGGGCTTACAGCATTGCATGTGGGGTGGTAGATGGACTAATCGAGCATGGAGAGGACGTGGCTCGTACCATTCTTTGGTGTATCGCAATGCCTTGAGCAGTTGTGTCATATTGGTTGCCTCACGTTCAATTGCCTCGTCGGTCTTGCTCCCTTTATGCAAAGAATTTTGAAGCTGCAGCTGCTCCCGTTCTACTTTTCTCGCCTCGATAGCAGAATGTAGTGCCACCTCCATCCGTCGATGCAACACCGTCCGTGCCTGAACCGTCGAATCCTCAAGCAATTCCAGCAAAGTGTCGGGATAACGTAATGTGAGATTGCCCAACACAGGATCAATGGATAGCAGTTGAAACGCATCAATCTCAATGGATCCACCAGTACCTCCCGATCCTCTCTTTGCATGATTATTTCCCTGCTGCTCAGCACCGCCTTGGTTTATTGTCTCATGAATGGATGCAGTAGCAGCTATATCCAAATTATTCAAATCATCCATTGTTGTCATTGTGGCTAGGCTTGGTTCCAGTCCTTCCAGCATATCACCACCACCACCACCACCACCACGGCATAATTTTCGTATAACCGCCAAATGATCCATCAATACATGATGCTGCAACACACGTTCCGTGCACTCATTCTTCAAAAGAAATGCGACATATCGATCGCCCAAATCGCAGGGATGGAAATCACGGTACGAGGAGGTGAGGAGACGCCGACCTTGCATTCCATCTTCTTCTTGGCTACCTCCTCCCACCATCTTTCATTCACTATCAACTGCACCAGCAGCAGTAGTGTGTAATGTCATTCTCCAGGTGTTGGTAGGAGGCTACGGCGGAAGGGGAAAGGGAAGAGACGACAATATTATTGTTCATTCGTCATTATTATTCGCTATTATTAGTCACTCCACACGCGCTGTCGTCCGTATCCGTAGAAGGTGTGATCTGAGTTTCCCGCCAACGCACCGTTTTGTCGGACCGCCTGCCCTTCGCCTACACCCTGACCGCGACCACTGCCTACAACAAACAACAACAACATCATGTCCCCAGTGTGCCGACCAGTACTACCACGAAGTTTCCGTCTTCCGTCATCAAGCAACAAGCAACCATGAACATCGACAACACCAACGCCAACACCACCACTAATCCCTACATCTCCTTCCAAGCAGGAGTCACCGCCGTTCTCCGCTCCTGGTCTGCCCTCCGCACCGCCGTCGAGCAATCCTGGGGTGGCCCCTCCAGCCATTCCAAGGCCGAAGACTTGCGTTCTAATATTTTTCATTACTACGATGGCAACTCTACGAAAGCGAAAATGGATGCCTATGAATTAGAAGATAATTTGTTATTGTACATGGAAGAAGAATTTGGTGTTGTATTAGAAGATGGGAGCGAAGTCGAGATTGCCAACTTGATATGCACCATGTATGAAGCATGTGTTGGAAGGGGGGATGTGACATTGGCACAGAGTGTGGTGCAGAATGCAATGAAAGCGGAGGAGGCAATGAAGGCATCGAATGTTAAGAGTGTATTTCAAAGTGGACAAGACGATTTAGAGGATGATGATAGTTGTGATGGTGGCGATGATGACGACGACGACGAGGACATCATGATGGATGAGGATTGTGATTTAGTGGAAGCGGGAGATGGAAACATCAATCAGGAGCACGAATCACCAATGCAATCAATGGAGGGCGCTACCTCAGCAACACAAATGTCTATTGAAGAGTCATTTGCATCAGGTTCCCTGTTTGCTGGTTTTCCAACCAAACCAAAGAAGGAATTGCCTCCTCCACGACAATTGGGTGAACCAGAGCCAGAGAAGCCTCAGCCTGTGGTAGATGAAGATGGATTTGCAATGGTTCCAACAAAGAAGAAGGGTGGCAATAAGAGAATCAATTAAAATGATACCTAATTATTTTTATTCAATTATCTTGATAATCAATACTATCGTATGAAACAGTTGGTAAATCCACACCATCTTCCATTCTTGTACTGGTAGGGCTACTAACAGCGGGCATTCCCGATGCTACTATTGCCTCCCTCTCATCAAAACCACGATACAATTTTTGTCTATACTCATTCGCGGTCAGCTTGGCATTGTCGTTAATACCGATTCTAATCGAACCATGGGGGTAGACAATCTCCTTCTCAGGATCATGAAAATCTGCAAGATACTCATGCTCCAACGCCAATGCTGCCGTCCCTCGCTTATTCGGATCAAGTTTGAATAAATCTTTCATTAAATGTTTGGCATCGCGTGGTAATTTTTTGCACAGTTCATCCAACTTCACACGACGTTTCACCTGAACTTTGGCCAGTATCGTAGGTGCATACGGAGATTGCCACGACTTGACATCTTTGGAATGTGGATTGCCTGTCATTTCAAATATCATTTCAATCTGTCCCAGCGTTGATGCTCCTGGAAGTAATGGACTGCCACGGTGCATCTCCCCAAGAATGCATCCCACACTCCACAGGTCAATTCCAGCATTGTACCGTCGTGAGCCCACAAGCACCTCCGGAGGACGATACCATCGCGTGGCAATGTAATCTGTCAATACTATATTCTCTTGAGGGTGATGTTGATGCTCCTCGATGGCGATGGATCGGCACAAACCAAAATCACACAGTTTGATGGCGCAGCTGGAATCGACTAGTATGTTGGATGGTTTAATATCTCTGTGCAATAATGCCGCACTGTGAAGAAACTTTAGGGCTTTCAATAGCTGGTAGATGATGTATTGAATGTGCTGCAGATTTCAATAATGATGTGAAAAGCTTTAGATGCATAAATGGGGTATCATGGATCACCGCAACCATTCATAAAAAGCTATTCTCACCAATGGTTCCAAAACACGGGCCTTGATCACATGACTAAGATCCGTCTCCGAGTATTCAAACGTGACGTAAAGATCTCTGTCATTATCCGCGCGAATGACGTTGTATAACTTGACAATATTCGGATGTCCTCGATACGGTCCTGTCCCCTCCTTCGTCGAATCCAACTGCTCCTCTCCAATGTCGTTTTCACAAGATAATGCTCTGAGGTACATGACCTCCCGAAATGTCCGTTGTGCATCCACATCGCAACGGAAGGCATCAAAACATTTCTTCAATGCCACGGTCCGACCATGCTTTCGATGGATGGCCTTCCAGACAATGCCGTACGCTCCCTGTCCCACCTTGTGACAAATGTCGAATTGACGCAAGACTGCTGGATCGATGATTGCGTCGGCCATTATTTATTGAAGTTCAGTAGTACTGAATAATCACCACACGACATAACGTTGTTGCGTGCGAGAAATAGTGCGAACATCATCGTCTTTGGCGTTCTCTCGTTGGGTCATCGAGGGGAGAAGGATTGGATTGTTTGGTAGTTGGTGTTTTGTTTTCGTCTCTCTCCATTGTTCAAAGATGGAACTGCGCGAAAAACAATGTTTTTCACCAGATTGAAAAACAGTTGCAAAGTCCCCCCCAACGGTTGATCTTCTTTTAGAGTCAAGCAGTGCTCGTTCCTCCACAGTCTCCTACGGGAGAGGAGATGGTTTTGGAAGAAGGATCTATTTCCCCTTTCATTTCGATGCTTCAACGCTTCGCAAACGCACTAAATAAAGCTAGGTAGAGAGACTCTATGATTGATGATTGAGCTCTTGGTATCCGGGACTCGGCGATATCATTGTCGCTGCTTTAGTTTTTATCGCTAACTTGAAACTTGCTATTGTTCGCATTGCCGACTACGACTCTCCAATCCCCTTCACGATATTATTGGCATTGGCAACAGCCTGCTCAGCCCATACCCACCCCTAGCAGAGAGAGAGGGAGAGAGAGTTAGTAACCCAACAATCATAATAAATATGCAATCAATCATGGACTCCGACCAACAACTCGATGGAATCTCTTCCATCCGCTCCTACATTGATCGGCTCGTTACCGGCGATGGTCGATGCCACGGTATGAAAGTTCTTCTGCTCGACGGAAATACCACCCAAATTCTTAGCTGCGTTTCCACTCAGAGTGAAATTTTGTCCCGGGAGGTGTATCTGGTCAGTCGATTGGACGATCCTGCCCGCGCTGGCGGCGGAGGCAACAAGAACAACAGTCATTCCCTTGCACTCCACGAAGAATCTACTACACACATTGGCCACATGAAGGCCGTATGCTTCCTGCGTCCTACGGAATTAAATGTCGGCCTACTGGTCAAGGAATTGTCCAATCCAACATTTTCGGAGTATCACATTTTTTTTTCTGGCATTGTGCCCCCAGCCCTACTACAATTGTTGGCTGAGAACGACAGTCAGGAACGCGTGCGGCAAATACAAGAGTTCTATGCCGATTTCTTACCCATCAATCCGGACTTGCTCAGTTTGAATTGTCGTCATACGTTGCTACTTACGTCATCCATGGAATCACCGCGAGGAGGAAGTGGAGGAGGGCAACAACAACAACAACAACAACACGCCTCCCTGTACGAACGAAATCTAATGGGATTGCAATCGATGCTCCTCGCCATGAAACGTCAACCAGCTTCGATACGGTATCAAAAGAGTTCCAAATTGGCAAGACAACTCGCACACGACGTTCGCGAAAACATGGCCGCGGATCAAATATTCCATTTCGTACGCGGATCCGGACGACAAGTCGGATCAGGGAACATGCTCCTCCTCATATTGGATCGGATGGATGATCCCGTAACACCATTGCTTAGTCAGTGGACCTATCAGGCCATGGTCCATGAATTGCTGGGATTGAATAATAGTCGTGTGATATTGCGGGGTGTGCCCAACATATCCAAGGAATTGGAAGAGGTGGTGTTGTCCTCGGCGCCCGGACAGGATAGTTTCTTCCAATTTCATCGCAATTCCAACTTTGGCGAACTGGGCGAGGCGATTCAGAAATTATTGCAAGAGTATCAAGCCCGCACGAAGGAGCATTCGGTGTCGAACTTGAAATCGATTGAGGATATGCAACAGTTTATGGAGAAATATCCCGAACTACGGAGTCAATCTCACACGGTATCGAAGCATGTGGCGATCATGGGAGAATTGGCCCGGATTGTGGAGGTCTGTAGTCTTATGGATATTTCTGCATTTGAGCAAGATTTGGCATGCGCCGATGATCAGGCGGGGCATTTGCGCGTACTAATGACCAAATTGGACAGCGCCACGGTGAAAATTCCCGATAAGCTTCGATTGGGCATGCTGTACGCGTTGCGGTACGAGAATGCCACTCCGAACAATGCCATCCCTGCCGTGAAGGAGGCTATGAAACGAGGTGGCGTCCCCCCCGAGAGCGTGGCGCTTGTCGATGCCATCTTGCGATATGCTGGATCCAAGACACGTGGTCCGGGTTTGTACGGTACCAACAAGGATATCACTAGCAAACTCATGAAAAGTTTCATGAGCAGTGTCCAGGGTGTGAGCAATGTGTACTCCCAACACACGCCGGTGTTGATGGATACAATAGAGGGTGTCGTGAAGGGTAAGCTACGCGGTGAGACCCACCCGTTGATATTACCCGGGGGGGTGTCATCGTACAATGTGGAGAACATGGCTCTTCCTCAGGAGATATTAATCTTTATGGTGGGCGGTGTGACTTATGAAGAGAGTACCAAGGTAAGCCAATTTAATCAAGCTAATAATGGAAAGGTTCGTATCATTTTGGGAGGAAGCACTGTTCACAACAGCACAAGTTTCTTGGAGGAGTTGAAGTTAGTGATGAATAGTCGTTAGTAATAGAACCTCGTACTGATAGGCGGTAATTTTTGATGTCACACGCCACATGTATTGCTGCTGAACTATGTTAAATAAAAGTTATCTTCTTCAATAATCAACCCATCAAAGCACCTCCTCTGCCCATCCCAGCCATGGGCGATGCCTTGACGATGCCATCATCCACCACTCCCTCTGGCTGCACGGTTTTCCCAATGACAGTATAAAGTTCCTTCTCATCCAACCCCAAACAATTGAGAGTAAGCTGAAGGTCTCGAGTGGTCATACTTTGAATAACAGCATTAAAGTCTGTAACTGACAGAGGTCCCTTTAACGGAATGGACTCCTCTTGAATACCAGACATCATCGACGTCCAATAGGAGGCCGTGCGAAGCTCCCCCTCGTGTCGATTCATAATAACACGTTTCGCCGACTCGAGGTTGTCGGGAGAGATAGGATTCGACGTTCGCAGCGCCTCGAGAGTCTCCTTGCATGCGTCCAATGCTGCCCGCGCTTTCTCCTTCGAGGCTGTGACAGAGACTAGGAACCACCCACCCCTCAAGCGCTCAAAGCTAGTGAACGAAAAGTTCGCGTCGTAGGTAAGTTGCTTCCTTTCTCGGACGGTGCTAAAGAGCCTTCTATTGGCTATTTCAGAAACCATCGACAACGCAGCGCTTGCAAATAACGGATGGGCCCGACGCTGCTTATCATAATCGCTGGCTCTCTTATCTGCCTCGCTAACCCGTTGCGCAACGGTGGTTCCATCAGCGAGGAACCCCCATGCATTGGGTGCCGCCCCTGCCACATAGGCCACGGCACGCGGATCCGAATCTTCCAGCTCCAAGTCGATATGCTTCCCCGGTAGCTTAAGTGCGGGAACGCCATTGAAGTCTGTTTTTGATATTATTCCTTGCTTCGCCCGATATTCAGAGTTGGCATCTGCGGGGATGGTACCCAGATATTTGAGGATCATATCCAGTACATCATTAACAACAAAGTCACCAGAGACGGAGAGTTCAATATCCGACGGAACCAATTGAGACATGACTGCATTCTTCGCATCATCAAGCGTTACGGCGTTGACGGTATCCACGTCAATGGACAAAAACCTGAGAGACAGTTTAGGGCAAATGCATTTGTTAGACTCATATATAGCCTCTATGGGAGGCATGGAAATCATTATCTCAGCTCACCTTTGATCCCCATTAGCAAGCGCCTGCATAACCATTTCGGTACTCTTTCCCTCCAAACTCTTGCCCATGCTTTCGTGAGCCGTGCGATAACTCTGCTTACTCCGACCCAATGCGTCCTCCTCCCAATTGAAATTTACCAGTATTTCACGAACGATCTGCAATACCGACTCGGTACCCGTAATGCCCAACTGCTTCTCATCACCAAAGCCTGAATTGCCAACATTAGTCGTGGGGAAGACAAAGTCCATAGTGAGAGCCTCCTCGTTGCAATTAATCTCGACCATAATTAAATGGTCAACGGCAAACAATTCCACCTGTTCGCGACTAAACCGACCGAAGGATCCACCCTCCTGCATGGCTCGGGCCCCCACAGCCAATGATCCGGTCTTAAATCCATAACGCTCCTCGGCATCTCGTCCCCCGGGGGCCACGAGACGGAGATTTCCTCGCTGCGATTCGTTAGTGTTGAGGGCAATGCCAACGCGCATACCGTTACCAAGACGACGGAGGGTGAATGGACGTGTAATGCGATCGGGGGGAGTGTTGGGCGTACCATCGGTGAAGCGACCCGACTCCCAGGTGGGAGGATACTCCTTAACAGCGCGTTCCAACTCCTCTTCGGTGACAAGCGTTTGGGGCACAATGACATCTTCTACGGGTTCAACGTCGAGCGTGCATGCCCTACCAATTACAAATGAACAAAACAAGAGGTTAGCTTTGCACAAGCCAATGAAAAGGAATGAAACGATAACCTCGATTCCATTGGGTCCCACTTACCTGCGTATTGCCGCACACAATCTATCTTCATCAATCGACGATCTCTCATCCTCCTTACCCGCCGATTTCGGCGTGCATGCCACCGCCACAACCACACCCGTACTCCTCGCCTCATCGTCGTCTTCCTTCAATCCAGTAATATGCGCACACAATCGTGCCGCGGCATCATTCACCTCCTCCAATGTCAATGTCCGCAACGCCTGTTCGGTAACCGCAGAACTCTGTTCCGGACTCATAAACGTATGTCCGTTCGCCACCGTCTCCATCAAGTAGGCCAATTGATCCCCATGCGAGATCATATCCCCCTGTGCGGCCAATTGCTCCGCATCGGTCAATAATGCCGAGGCGTACCGCTCCATCTCCCCGGGCGTGACGCCGTACAACCCCAATTTACGTAGTTCGGATATGCTCTTCTCCACCGCCTCCTCCCACCGATGTGGTTCGCTCGTCATATCCAAACTACAAACGGCACATCCCTCACGGGCGCTGTCCAATTGATTGAACTCCACAAATGTAAATGCGGGATCGTCGGACCGTCCTCCCACATTTAATCGAATTTGTAACGCCGCCAGACATATCCTACGGGCCAGGCTACGTCGGAAGGATGCCATATCGTTGATGGGTTCCACGGGACGTTTCGCGAATAGATGGAAGGAGAAATTTTGAAGCAATTCGTGTTGAAAAATGTGCGGGCGCAACGTCCGTCCGGGCGCCAGCGAGACTTCGTTCAGGAATTGAACCTTGTCGTCGAGGTCGTAGGATCGACGAAGATGAATATCGTAGTTGGAAGCCTTGCCAACGCCGCCATCTCCGTCATACTCCTCATCGTCATTCTTGGGCTGGCGAATCAGCCGTCCCCCGGCCTCCGCCTCCTCCAGCACGTCCTGCACTCCCTCTCCCAATATAAAATCGTGCCTCACCGGCGGATAATGCCAGCTCTGCGCCTGTTTCATCGTTCCTCCCACGATCGCATCGGCCAGCAGCTTGGCCTCCTCCTTCAATTCCAATAGCTTGATCTGGGATGCCTGCTTTTCCGCGGACAGGTGACCGAATTTCTCCGCGATCGTTCGCTCCACCACGGCGGGATCCAAATCCCCCACAACGTACAAGAGGACATTGTCCGGACGATAATGCGTCCGATGCCACGTCTTGACATCATCCTGATTCCAACTTTGAATCAAGCATTCCTTGCCGATGGGGAATCGCTTGGCCAATCGGTTCTCGCGATGCAGGGTGCTCAAGATTTGGCATTCGACGCGGTATTCGATGGTGTTGACCATGGTCATTTCGGAGAGCACGGCCTGCCGTTCTTTTTCGATGCGGGACGGTTCGCAGCGCGCCTCCATGACGTCGCACAGCGCATCGAGCGCCATGGGGAGCATGGGCGCGCCCGCATTGCCGTTCGTCGAACTGCCGCCGCCGCCGGGGGGGGCATGGGTGGGACACGCGGCGTAAAAGACGGTGTGGTGAAAGTCGGTGTAGGCATTGGTCTGGCTCCCGGTCCCGAAGAGGCGCTCTCGCTTGCGACTGCCCATGTAGGCGACGTGTTCCGTCAGGTGCGCAATTCCCTGTTGGGGATACAGTTCGTCGGCGCTCCCGGAGAAGACTTGCAAGTGCGCCTCGAATCGGTTCGGCGGGGATCGATTGGGTAGGAAGACGTAGGAAAAGCCGTTGGGCAGCACGCCCGAGATGACGGATGGGTGGAAGGGCAGTGGTCGATTGTGATTGTTGTTGTTGTTTGCGGTGGCAGTAAGAGATGATTCGAGCGAGGCACGATTGGGTGGATACAGTGCATTGAGTGGATTGATGTGATCGCGTTTGCTGGGATGGGGTTCCAATGTTGCCGTCGTTGTGGCGGAGGTAGTAGATGCAGAGGCACTACTACTCCCGCGTAGGGAGGACGCTTCCGAGGCTGATCCCGAAAAGAGGTTGGCAAGGCTAAATTTCTTCCCGCTGACGCTGCCCTTGTTATTGACATTGTCGATGTTCTCTCCCTCGCTTTCCTTCAGGGATAAGAATGGTACTAGATTACCATTGCGATGGTGGTGGGGTGGATGCCTAGACGATAATAATGGAGTGTCTGGCGAGGGTGAAAGGACGACTTGTTGCTGCCGATGCAGCAACTGCTGCCGCCGTCTCGGTGCGAATGAAAAGGCGTCGACAACAACGAAACCCGATGGCGATATCGACGTTGATGTAGTGGTTGACGAAGCCACAACAAGAATGGCAGCGACGATGGCTGCGGATTGGAACTTCATGATCGATGGTTGCTTCTCTCTCTCCGAACAAAACCAATCCAACGAATTCCAGCGATTGACGATGACCGATGGCTCAGTGTCAGCAGCGTCTCACTGTTACGCTTGCGGTACTGTTATCCTATTAGTACTGACTGACGATGATAGCCGCTAGAGCTTTTCTCTCTGATGGGATCCGATGGGATCCTCTGCAAGGTGGATGCGGGTGTGGAGGCGGAGGGGAGCGGGGGGGGGAGTGGAACGAAAATAATAATGATGTGCAGGTTGGTTGGTGCAGGTTGGTTGCCGCCGCCGCCGCCGCCGATAGAGATGACGCAAGATCCAAAATAAAGTCCAGGTAGCAAACGTACCAATTCCTCATTTCGACGCGCGCAGGACGAAGTCTTCCTCGCGCGCATCCGCCTCGTGGAGCTTCTCGATGGTCTGTCGGTATGGGTAGATATTATGGTTCCATGTGGAGATATCTTGACAGCGCCGAACGGGGGCATCCGAAGTAAGCGGAAGACTCTGTCGACTACAAATAATTACAACGATAGCGAGTTATCTCTAGAAGAGAAGTAGAGTCGACCGGCACCTCGTGACACTCGTCTCCACCTCCAAATACTGTTTACCTTCCTCCAATTGCCGCTACAATTATACAATTATGCACACAGTCTGGGTCCGGCTCAACGCCGTAGTCTTCTTCGGCCTCACCGTCCTACTCTGTCTCTCACTCTTGGCGGCATTTTCCAAAATTGGCCATTCCAATCGACATCAACCCCTCATTCATACATTAGCATTGAACAGCATGAAGAGTTTAAAGAATCATGGGGGAGTGGATAGGGCATTATTGTCGTTTGATTTGCATGTGAGTTTGTTTCCTTTTTACTTATCCTATTCTTAAATTACTTAATGGGGGGTTGGTGGATTATGGTATCGGTTGCTCACTTTGGAACGATTCATACCTCGTTGCTTCTCTATCCTTCCTCCTATCTCTATTCCAATCCACCATAACCGCCCTCCATCCACCACCCTCCTCGTTCCTTCCCAACGGACAAAACAAATACGGACAGGTGGACATGAACCCCGCCTTCCATTGGAACATTAAACAACTCTTCGTCTACGTCGTCGCCACCTACGCCACGTCCACCAATCCCAAAAATCAAATCGTTTTATGGGATCGGATCATCGAAAACACTGATACGAAAGGGAAAATAATCAACGAATCCAATGTATTCGTCAAATATGGTCTCGTCGACCAGGGGGCGGAATTGCGTGGAAAGGAGGTGGAATTGAGTTTGATGTGGGATCATATGCCATTGACGGGGATGTTGTATATGGACGGACAGAAGGAGGGGACGGCGAGTAAGTTTGTTTTACCGGAGGAGTATAATTGATGAATGCTTCTGGGGGGTGAGAAGGGGGAGGTATCTCTTCATGAGTCATGATATTATACCCAGGACACGAACGCACACGAGATAGCACAATGTAAGACACAGAAATCTAGGCATGGTAGTAACGATTCTTCTGACAAACGTGGGACGAGAGATGGAAATGATTGGTTGTTGCAGGTTGCAGATGCTTTGCTCGCTGACAAATAATCTATAGATACGCCAAAAACATGAAGTAGTGGATGATGTAATCCTCAAATCGCCAGCAACAGCCTCAAATCACCAGCACCAGCATTCCTTAGGAATCTACTGATTGTAATTGATTATTGTAATTCCTTACCTACCATTGATTGCATTTGGAAGGGTAGAGATACCAAATTTATCAGATCCGTCGCCGAGCTCCTCCTCTGGTACTACCTAGCATATGTGTATCTACTACGTAGGTAGTACCTCTGCTTCTCTCTCTCGCGTCTCCCGGTTCATCGACCATACAACATTCCATTCAAGAGAGAGTAACCGAGAGTAACCATCAATCTCAAGCTATCATCTAATTTGACGCATCAATGGCTTGGTAAGAATCTAAGTAGTACTAAAGTTTGCAAAAACCATATTCTGTTGCACAACAATACACAATTATTTTTCTGATGATCAAATTTTCGCTCTCCAAGGGGCAGCAGCGGCTCCCTCCGCTCATGCGACGCTATGCTCAAGCGCGTCGAGAACAATGATTCTCAACTTACCGAGCTTGTCATCTTACCAATGAAGGTGTTTGGTCCTACGGAACTGGAGAGATTGTCGACTGCTATCGGTAAGCGAAGATTGCTTTGACTTTTTATTCAAGTACTACTTGCCTAGGTACCTCTCGATATCGACAGGGTAGCCGCGCATTTATGTTTGAGTAATAAGTGGAGTTGACTAACGCTTCTTGACATCGAATATTACAAATTTCCAACTACCGTACAGCAAGTGGAGCCAACACCAACCTACGTGCAATCAGCGCATCGGGGCATCATCTACCGTCTGAATCATTGAAACAATTTGCTCTTGCTTTGTCGACTCAGGCAAATCACATATCGCAACAACGTAATGGTGGCATGTGCTGTGGAATAACAAGCCTTGCCATTGGTTCAAAGGACATGTGCGATGAAGGAGTGATTGCATTATGTGACGGGTTGGAGGGATCGAATGGCGGATTGTTACGAGTGGTTGATTTTGGTTGGAAGAACATGTGAGTTGTAATCTTCTTTCGACATTTGGTTGCAGTGCGCTTATGCCTTATGCCTGATTTCTGAACAAAATCGATCTTTGTGTGATGGTGGAACATACCTCTTAGTGGGAAAAGTGGTCTACACTCGATAGGGAAGATATTTGCATCATCGAAGTATCTGTATCATCTCGATCTATCACGCAACATATCGATCGGAGATGAAGGGATCGAATCATTTGCAATTGCCGCGACAAAATCAGCTGGGACTAGCTCAATACCTTTTTCATCTTTAGGAAAATTGGTATTATCGGAATGCAACATCGGACCGATTGGTATGCAATATTTGTCAGATCTTTTGTTGGCTTGTCAAAACAATCGCATCACGCCTATCGAACTTTCCATCAGCTCCAACCCAATCGGGACCAGAGGCTGTGAAGCACTGTCAAAATTATGTGCCGTTCCTGGTAGGGGGTCGATGTTATCGCATTTGCACTTGTCTCAGTGTTCTTTTGGCAATGAAGGAATTCAACTACTTTCCGCGGCGGCTTCTGCGAATCCATGCATCGGTCTTAAGGTTTTGGACCTGTCGGAAAATGCTATAACGAGTGATGGCGCAAGCTCATTTGCAGTGTCATTGTTGAATTCCTGGCCAACCTTGGAAGAGTTAAATCTATCAAAAAATCAGCTGGATAGTGAAGGCGTTGTATCGTTGTTGAAATCTCTCGTTTCAAGAGTTGGTGAAGTAGGAAACGACCCAGCGAAGGAGAGAAACTCAACTTTGAAAAGCTTAGACTTATCCTGCACAAATTGCGGAGTAGAAGGAGCAAACGCAGTGTTGAGGAGTAGCGGTCTGATGACTGTTCGTCTTTACCACAATAAACTTGGTTCTGTTGGATTTTGCTCCATCGCAACTTTGCTCCAGGGGGGGCACCCATCCATTGAAAATTTGGATCTCGGTGGAAACAATGCCGATGAAGAAGCAGTCGTTGCATTGTTGAATGCAATAGCTGAGAAAACGGAGAACGGCCCTGCTTCGAAGCTGTCAGTACTTGAAATCGGAGGGAATAAATTCGGTGAAGAGGCGCAGGAGGCGTTGGAAAAGCTGAGACAAGCGTGGCCATTGCTGGATGTCGCACATGACAAGCCAGTTCGAGTAGAGTATTAAGCATACCTTACATTCAGCATACTACAGCGAATAATTGTATCTTGTTCTTGATTTAGACTGTTGTCGATTTAGTCTAACATTCAATATTCACCACTTCTACTCTTCGACCACTCCCAAGCTCAATGGGACGGACGGCATCGCACATTTCACATCTGGCTTTTTTTGTAATATTCCTCATGTTATGAAAGGTGCATGCACGACAAACCCATGGTCCGAGGCTTGAAATCCTGGATGCCGTTCGTTTCGCAACATCGACATATTTTGGCTTTGCAGTCGAGACAAGTTTTGTTGCCGTTGTTGCCGTATGGTCGCTAAGCAATGCTTGACGAACTGCGAGTCGGGGAGTCCCAGCAATTGGTTTTGAATCGGTCAAAACAGTGGAGGGAACCATAGACTGTTGCTGTGGCGATGTTACCGACACATCACAACGGATTGCTGTCTCGTGACCAAAGGGTTTAATTTGATCAACGTATTCTTCGCCTACCTGCTTGAAACCACTCGTGGTTTCGACCAGAGGTTTTGAATCGATTGCGGCAACCTTGCTCGCTGGCACCACATTGTCATCTTCGCTGTTTGCATATGTTCTTATTAAGGCACTCGGATGCTCTTGTAAATATGTCACATCCTGAATTGCTGTGTCGTAACCAGCTGATGTAACCCGCTGGTTCTTCTCTTGATCTACGTCGTTCGCTTTATTCGTTATTTCAATAAGACGCGATGAAGAAGATGATGCTTGATCCTCCCTTTGCTTCTTTAGAGAAGCGATCATCTCCGCGAAATTGTTGTTTAATTTTGCATCGAACGTGGCATCACGGCTTGTTGGCATCGTGTTGTCACCTTCCCTGCGAGATTCTAGCGAGTATGCAAGATTTCTCATTAATGCACTTTGATGTCCAGTTCCCGCACGTTCCGCCTCCCTCTATCGATCAAATAATACGGAAGAAAAGATTGTTAGTTGTTCAATTTTCGATAGAAGAATGACGCTAAGATTGGATTTCGATTCACACGTGTCAATTCGACCCCTTACCCTGATACACGCTTCCCTAGTGCGAATCTCAGCTAACAATTCTCTCACCGAACGAGGATGTGCTGAATCACACTCGGAATTATACAGAGTGATGAAATCAGAATGGCGCTTCTTCAAGTCTGTGTCATTTCCATGCGTGTTCAGGCCTTCTTTTAGGCACAATTCGACCAGTTGCTTCTTTTTCAAGCTGTGATAATTGACAGTTGGTTTCCGCCTGAGCTGATGCTGTTCCTGTGTTAACGTTTGCGTCGGTATTTCTTGACTAACTGGATTCTTCAGGTTGCGTGGAAAAACGTACTCGTCTCCGGTATCATCTTCGTCATCGTTGTCATCATCAACATCACTGTCGGGGGAATGATGAACTTTCTTTACCATGGTCCGAATACGCTTGGATGATCTAATCCCACAATCTTTTGTAAGGTCTTTATCATGCTTCCTTACTTTCCTCGTCAGCGCAGCCATATCCTTACCAAGTGCCTTTTCTTTTTCGAACAAATCCAACCGAACTAAACTCTCCCTCATCTGATCTCGACACAGTGTGTAGGCATCCACCAACTCTTCCAATTGTTTGTTAGGCAATATTCCCTTTTCGTAGTCAGATGATCCTGGCATGCGAACTGGTTCATTACACTTTGGACAGTCCACTTTGCGTTTCATGCTATGACAATTGATAGAAAAACAATCAAAAATTAGGAGTTTGATTTATGATCGATTCAAGAGAAAATTCAATTGTAAAAATTCCCGAATATTTACCCAGTTAATGTGCTCTTGAAATGATTCCGTACGCACAAACTGCAGAAGGCATGCATACATGGGATTAGTGTCACCGGGGCATGGTACAACTCCGAACATATCGCACATCGCATTGCTAAATCGAGGTTTGACAAATTACGATGAAAAGGATTGTGGCGGGAGAAGTGAGGCTCGATTAGGAACGCGGATTCGTCGGGTGGGATGTCATTAGGATTTTCGCGTACGATAGTTGTTGTTACAATTGGTTTCGTTGGCATAGGGACTGATTTTGCGGATAGCTGCATCAGCAGGGGCGGCGAAGGCAGAGCAACAGCTGGAGGAGGGGCTGTTGCCACAGCTGCAGCATTGTTGTCGTTGAGAGTTCCAGAAGACTTGGATTCCCTGTTGATTTCCGCTGCCACTGGTGTTCTTGGTGGTACTGTCGCTGCAGTCAAAAGGACTGCGTCGACTTCTTTGAGAGTCGGCGCCATGGTCTACCACTGACCACTGGATTGTATGTGTACTACGCGGAGAGGTGAGAGGTCGGTGGGGAAATGCCTCTACTCTCTCTCGACGCGCCATAATTTTCGTTTCCTGAGCGAGTGAGACATGTGTTGGTCTGTCCTTGCACGAACAGACCCGCTTCCCAGCTCCAGCCACTCGTAGAGTTGTAAAACTAAACTAGGTACTCGTCAATAGGTCATGACGCCCACCAACGCCTCCAATGAAACGTGCCCCAATCCCTTTTTGGTCGTGCTGCACGTTCATTGCGAGCGCGACACTGTCGGCAACAACGCCCAACAACGATGGGTGCCTCTTTGTTGGCCCCATCAACCAGCCATGCGCCCAACATCTCCTCGCGTGGTTCTGCGCGCACAGCTTCTCCATGCGCCTGGAGTATTTCCACGACGCCACCGTCACAAAATATGCCAACCATGTCCTCGATGTTGATCCCTCCATCATCGATGAAGGGGCACGACACTTCGCCGCGTCCCATCCTGATGCCACGACACCCCTACTGCCTTCCCCGCCAACTACCACCACACGGACCCGCAGATTTTTCTCCCCCATGGCTGCCGCCCCTACCACTTCCACAGCGGCCATGGCAACACCCATCACCTACCCCACACTTCCATTTGGCACTCTTGCCACGGACCCCCCTGACGCACACGTCACCCCATCCTCAACTTCTGGCATTCCTGTTTTCAGCAACAGTGGTGCGCCTTCTTTCAGCAACAGTGGCGCACCTGTTTTTGGGACACTTTTGGCGACCTTGGCGCGCTCACTTTCAGGGACATTTTTAGCGATTCATGCGCGCGTCTGTCATGCACCTTACCTGCTGGCAATGCCACCCTACCTGCTGGTGGTGCCGCCCTACCTGCTGGCGACGCCATACCCACACAGGCCATCCAACCTCATGCGCCCTCTCCCTCAGGTGGCTCCAGACATACCCACTGTGTCCCCCTTGAACCAGAGGCATCCCCAGCCACGGCCACCGCTCCCTACTATTGTCTACTAAGGGCGCCCTTGCGGTCTCACACAATAATTTCAGTGGCCTCTCCTCCAAGCTCGGATCTTCCAAGCATCATTAGCCTTCGGTCCCCCACCCATCCTTGTCCATGGACATGGCGCCTCCCCCTCATCTCTCAGTCTCCCAGGTGTCATCCACTTCGTCTTCAGACCACCTATATCAATATCCACCTACAGTCAGGCCTTCCATCCCCCCCACTCATTCAACATGGGGGGTGCCTACAGTTGGGCCTCTCATCCCCCCCCCACTCCTACAACATGGGGGGTTCCCCCCCTTAACACCTCTTGGGGGGCTCCTTCCATTCCTCCAGCATATGACCCCCCACCCACTACTACATCATGGGCACCATCTGATCGTCAGAACCCTCCACCTCCTACATGGGATGCTCCGTGGGAGGTACCACCCTGGGTTGCTCCTCCTGCTCCCCCCCTCCCTCCTCACTCCACTACTGGAGAAGAGTTTGCAGCAAAACAATTAATGCAAGACATGCAGCCCTTCCATGGCGGCAGTAAAGTCGATACCGAGTGGCCAATTTTCTGGACCTGTATGCAGTCCATCATGTCCC
>JALLBB010000125.1:0-22971 GCA_036939735.1 Discostella stelligera | reverse complement strand
TGTGGCTGTCGTCCTTGACGCTTCCCATCCTTATGGTGTTTTTTTTCGCGACGGCAAGAGATCATCTGTCGCTGTTGATAAGAAATTGAAGAGATTGAGATTTCATCTGTTGCAAAAAAAAACTATCTCAACAGACGAAATCTCAATCTCTCTAAAAAAAGTACCATAAGGAAGGGAAATCGTAAGAGACGACGGCAACAGAGCGTCTGTCGCCTTTGTCCTTTCGCACCATAAGGAATGGCCTGACTCCTCCTGGATTAAATTTTCCCAGCAAGTGGCATATCTGAACTAACCCCAATTTACTCATCATAAAAGCATATGCACAGAACAAATGCTGATTCCACACCTGTTTGTCAAATGATGCAAGCCTGTGTGTGCAGTTGTGTACTGTTCCTGGAGCTGTTACCTCAGCCTGCCACCACAATTTGTGTTTGACAACGTTATCTGCATTCCACATAGGCCCCGCCTCCTGGATTACCCTTGCAAACCCAGGCTCTCTGACATTTAGGTTCTGTTGCAGCTGCACGTGTTGAGGTTCTGGAAGTAGTTGTTCTGCTGGTGGATGCCCGGGTGGTAGTCCTGCCGGCATATGGAAACCTACATGAGGTGATCAGTTTAGAAGAAACTATGTATCTCTAACATATTTGTTACACAGTAACCTTTAATTGCACAAATTATGCTTCTCATTATTTTCTCTCTACTTTTGCTCTCCCTAAAGTTGCTCATCACATGCAAAACTTGAAACAACATCACCACCCACCACCTTTTCTTCGTGCTGACACCATGACAAAAAAACGGATGTTCCGAGGTTGTAACAAACAACTTAATACTTGCCTGACATCATTATGATCCAAATAATAGGATAATCTAAAAACTATTACTAATTATTATAGTTTACTATGTTAATAATACATTCAAAGTTGGTACTGCTATTGCAATTGCGGTGACGTCATCGTTGTCATATTCATCGCAAAGTGTTGATGAGAGAGTGATCATGACTGAAGCGAGAGAGAGAGAGAGATCTCAATTGCATTGTGGATACTTAGTCATACATGCCAAGATAATAATTACTACATTATTGGTGATCATTAAAGTTGCGAGGTGATCAAGAGAGAGATCGCGATCACGTCATCGTCGTCATCATATTTGTCACGAAGTGCTCTAAACATGACGTCATAACTCAGCCATTATCAGGAAAACCTGTGACCAAATAATTTGCAAAGGTGATCCAAACCCTTGCACTAGATAAGAGTGAGGTGATCCACTAAGCAAAATACGTATGTAATACTTCCCAGCGTGTAAAAAGAGTAGTTTATACAGATGAGGGGGGGGAACTAGGCTTTAACAAAAGTGTGGTCCCGAGGGCTCAACAAGTGATTTCCCCCTGCATCTCAACACCCCCCTCACCCGTATTGGCTACGCTTTTCACGCTGGTATTCAATAGGTAGTAATGATGCTCACATTCAATTTGGTCACGGTTTTTTGGATAATGATGAAACGTGGGCAATCATCCATTTTGATCAATTAAACTGAATTGCTAGTAAAATTTGCACGGTTCATGAGATTTTTCTGGTACAAAACTCACGAATTCTCCTTTATGTTGGACATCTTCTTCTGGCTGGACCATGATGTTTTTATCTTCGCGCTACGATACGTGTATCCAAGAGACTGTGGGTTCTCCTTCTGGAACATAAAATGACTACTATCTTCTACATTGCTCTGCAGAACAGCCTCCTCGCATCGGCCCCTATCCCGAGCGAGTGACACGCGCGCAGGAATATTATTATCATAGCCAGAAGCATAAAATCAATCTGTGCTCTACTAAAACAGGATACCAGCAATGATGATGATTCCCTCGACCATGACACTAGCGAATAACAGTACTGCCAAAAGAGCCTTGCTATTGTCGGTAGTAGTAGCAGCAGCCGCCGCCGCCGCCACGACAGACCACAACTTCTCGCCACCTGGTGACGACGACAACGAGAACCACCACCAACAACGCCGCGGAGGAGGACTTCGAACGAAGAAGAAGATGAAGAATGGTCGTCACCATGGTCGGCCACCACTATTATCATTTCGCCAACAGCAGCAACGAACAACGTCTTTCGAATCTCGAGACGAATCTCATTCTACTTTCCCGCGGCATCCTCCTCCTCATGACAGTCGTCGTAGTCGTCGTAGATTGCCCCAAGCCACCGACCTTACTGCCACCGACGATGGCGAGGATGATGCCCACACTGGTGAAACTGCTGCAGCATTCAACCCCAATCTAGTCGCTTACGATCCAAATTCCTCCGAGTACCAAGTCGATCATCATCCCACTTCGTCGTCGGGCAGCGAAATACCACCTCCTGGCAATTGGTCGCCGTGTCCCGCGAACGATCTCAACTTCAGCGGTCATCGCGCTTCGTACGATTGCACATCCTACATCGAATGCAGTGGCGGACGGCCGCGAGGCGAATACATGAGTTGCATGGGGTTGAAATTCGATAACGACCGGGGGGTGTGCGATTGGGCCGAGAACGTGATTTGTGCCACGGCCGAGGATGGGGATGGTTCTTCTCCCCCTGCTGCCAGCACCATTACTACGAACGAAGGAAACGGAACGCAGGGCAATGCAACAAATAATAATAACGGCCAAGAGGAGGAGATCATTGGATCCATCACCGATTATGATATCGATAGGACCAACTCCGCGGGAAGTAATGGCGCCGAGGCAAATACGGAAGTTACCGGTTGGTCCGGGGGGAGCGATTGGGGCGGTAGCTGGATCGATGGCGTTTGGTACGTGCGCGTGACTCGGTGTTGTTGCATGCGCTTCTTCTTCATCACAATATGCATTATCGTCATCGTCGTCGTCACGCAACAACGTTCTCTCATTTGGAGGAGAGTACTAGATATGTTGCCGCGTAGTACACGATATCTCCTCCCTTCCCTCTCACCTCTCGTTGGATCTCGTTTCCCATGATACTACCTACCTATTTTTATATCCGCAGGGTTCCCACGGGCGATTCCACAAAGGCCGACGACAACTCCGACGAGGCAGGCTCCACTTCGAATCAATGGGATTCCGCCCAGATTGTACCGTTCCCCAAGCATCCCATACTACCATTCCAAAAAACGACATCTCTCTCCAACGATACTCTTCCGCAGGCGTACAACTCCTCCGAGGGTTGGTCATTACTCACGCGTTCCAATCGGAACAAGACAGTCATTGGATATTATGCAATTTGGCAATTGTACGATAGTAACGAACGGGCCAAACCGACCAATATGCAATTTTCGAAAGTGGATAGGGTGAATTATGCATTCTTTCAGACGGATGCGATGGGGAACATTTGGGGCACCGATTCGTGGGCAGATCCCATCACCTTGTTGTGAGTGGCGTTGTCACGTGTTTGTCGCCTCTTTTGAATTATTGGATGCAAACAACATCATGATGGTCCCTCTCATTCTACTTGCTTGTGTTGATACACACAATAAAATCTCAGTGGGCCTCTGGACTGGTCCATCGTTGTACCGGATCATGCTGGATATGCACCCCAATTCAACGACAATAACGGCTTCGTCGATAGCCAGGATGAGTGGACATACACTGGATCCAAGTATATCGATTTAGGATTCAATGTTCTTTGTCATCGTGCTACTCCAACGGGGAAACGCGATTGCATGGGCCATGTTGCCGGAGATGGCATCATTGGTAGGGCCCATTCGCAGGGGGCATCGGTCTATGTTAGTATTGGAGGATGGAGCTTGAGCGATGTATTTCCAGAGCTCAGTGCCAACGCCGAAAGTAGACGGACTTTTGCGATGAATTGCGTCGGCTTGATTCGCGAGTACAACTTTGACGGGATTGGTACGTACTACTTCTTTGTTGCGTGATATAGTTGTGAGCGATGATATCTTTCTCTCAATTTCATTTCGATTTTGCATATATCTTCACTGGATGAAGACATTGAGTGGGAGTTCCCGGGCTATGGACCACACAATGGCACCTCCGCTGACGGGGATAACTTTGTTCTATTGCTGCAAGATATTCGCTCTGCCATTGACGCCTACACCATTGCAACCTATCCAAATGGAGAACGCACCATTGGCCTAACAGCCGCTCTGCCCTGCAATCCCTCCATCATTGACCACCAAGATATTCCCCGTGTGTCCGCAGCATTGGACGAGCTGAACTTGATGACGTACGATTTTCATGGCACTTGGAATGACAAGGTTGGGATCAACAGTCCGCTGTTCGATCAACCAAGAGATAAATTTGATTCCCCCGAACACAGTGTCAATGGCTGCGTTAAACGATGGGTACGAGATGGGGCCGACAAATCCAAGATCAATATTGGTCTACCTTTCTACGGCCGAAGTTACAGTGGTACGACCGAGCTGTACTCCACCTTCGATGGCGCGGATGCTCTAAACTGGTGGGCAGACGAGGGGCAGCCACAGTATTACAACATATTGGATAAGTTGATTAATATGACTTCATTGAGAGATAACGCAACCGAGACGCAATTTGCCTTCTTTGAGGATGGCAGTGGAGTGATATCGTTCGACAACAGCCAGTCTATTTGTGATAAGGTCGAATATGCACTGGAGGAGGAACTGCATGGATACATTATTTGGGAACTGAGCGGCGATTTAACTGAAGATTTGAGGACGCCACTCTTGGATGCAGTGAATTTCAAGTTGGAGCAGGGTGACACGTTTGATTGCGAGTCATTCCGATTGGAGACGAGGGATGAAAATGGAGAGGTCGTAAAACAGGAAATTGGCAAACCTGATCCTTGGTATGGTGAGTAAGAATCAACTTGTAGAGTGAATTGACAGTTGATTTGCAATCCCACATTGTTATCCCTTCTTTTCAGCTTACTGGGAAACCGGAACGTGCGTGAACGACGGCAAGCAACCCAAATGGGAGAAGAAAGAAAACCTCTTCCGGTACAAGGAAGAATGTTGCAGCTATAAATTTGAGTACAAGTTCGACACGTGCATGGGTCCACCGACGTACGAGCCAACGAAGTCTCCTGAGAATGAACCGTAAGTTGCCGAAATTTGTTAGTATTTCCCATCACCCAGCGGATAACTTACTTTCCACTCCACGTCACAATAATTGTAGTTCACTGTCGCCGATCATCACAGATGAGCCTACCGACAGCCCGACTCACATTTTCGGCGCAGCACAAGTGGTTGGTTCATCACCAAGTCCAGTGGCGAGAGAAGCAGAAGGTGTTGATGGCGTACCAGTCACTAAATGCCTTGGAGGATGCCAGGGTGCAAATGAGAAATGTGTCGGTAATGAAAATAATCCCCAGAGCGTATCCGACGAAGATTGTGCCGTATGCGATGGTGGGCAAACTTTTTGGCCGTGCGATGTCGAAGGCCTTTGTTTCTGCTGGGATCCCGCCACACCTCGCATCCCTCCCGCGCCGGCTAGTGGTCTTGCTCAAACAAGTGACGAACGGCCATGTGACTTTTTCACTGAATCGATCTTTAACTCTTTGGCCCCAGAGGCACAAGATCCGTACACTTATGAAGGACTCTGTGCTGCAATTGATGCCTACAACAAAGGTCACGCAGAGAAAATATTCATGATGGGAACGGAAGAAGAGCGAAAATCGGAGCTTGCAGCATTCTTGGGTAACACTCTCCACGAGAGCGACGAGTGGAAAGCCTCACGAGAATACTTGATCTGCGGTGATCATAAAGTTGTGGGGACAGAAACTTATTGCAAGCCATGTGACTCTGAATCATTTGACTGGGAAACCTTTACGTGTGGTTCTTCTGGTTTGGTTGGCGAGGGGCTCACATACAACGGATATTGCGACCATACCATCAAACCTCCTGCAGCCTGCACATGCGACGACGCTCTCACGTCGGAGTCAGGTGACTTAGAGGGCTACATACCAGCAAACAAGGTTTTTTTTGGCAGAGGAGCGATCCAACTCTCCTGGAACTACAACTATCGCGCAGCATCGGAGGCATTGACTGGGGATGCCGCAACGTTCTGCGACAATCCTGATCTTGTTGCCACGAATCCTGAATATGCATGGGGCGCGGGAATATTTTACTGGATGGAGAATCTGAAAGAAGAAACTACGTGCCATATTGAAGCGTTGAGAAATCATGACTTTGGTGAGTAAGAATAGTATCACTCCTCAGGATGGCACATTACACCTCGACGTAGTTCACTGTCTTCAATTTTTCGTCGTTTCCGGATTCTCAACGAGCAGGAGGGCTCTTAAATAATATAAATGGGGGTTTGGAATGCCCCGCCGCTGAAGGTGGATGGCATCACGATGCAGTCAAGCTCCGTCTCAATAGATATTGCAAGTCATCGTCGGCGCTCGGTTTGGAATCCATCCTTATATTCGATGGTTGCAAGCTCCTCAACAATAGTTATGCTGAATGTCTTGGCGATGGTACTTGTCCGGATTGCGTTCAATATGGTTCAGACAGCTTTGTCGCTCCTCCCGTCTCAACAGCAACGGGTCCCACTGAGATTGCGGTGTCAACGTCTCAGCCTACCGAAGATGGGGTTGAAGAGACGACTGAACCCATCATGTCATCAGCACCAACTGCCACAACCGGTGCACTTCCCACCTTATCTCCTACGGTTGCACTCACACTTGATTCATCGTCAGTTCCAGATGATCCCAATGAAGTGTTGGCAACAGGAAATGTGGATGAGGCCAATCAAACATCCGTAAGTTGCCCACAAAACTTATTCCCAGTTGATGGACTGCCAGGTTGTTGTGTACCTGAACCTTCCTTTCATGGAGATGGAGCTTGCGATCCGGAAGCACCATTGAATACGCCGGAATGTGAATATGATGGAGGAGATTGCTGCCGCGAGACATGTAACCTTGAGTCGACCTATGGATGTAGCGTTGAGAGCTCGGAATATGGGCCCTTTGGATTCTTTTGCCTCAATCCGGACTTGGAGGAATTTATTGACCCTGAGTTATGTACTGTGTCGGATCGTACGAGAATTGGGGATGGACGATGCGACGCCGGTGAGGAAATGTACAACTCCGAAGCATGCCACTGGGATGCAGGTGATTGGTAAGTTTAGTACTCTTGTCATTTTGGTTCACAAAACTTATATCGTTGCAGTAGTGGATTGCTCACTGACCATATTACATCTCTATCCATCCGAAAAGCTGCCCTGAAACATGCGATAAGATATTGGGTCACTTTGAATGTGGTGATCCCGCCCACCCGTACGATTGCCAAGATCCTAACAGTATTCGTTCTGCTACTGACACGTCGAACCCAACACTTGCCCCATCAAGATCAGAAAGTTCCCCATCGGGGTCATCTCAAGCTGGGTCCTTTGCCCAACAGTCACCTGCATCATCTGTGTTAGAGCTGGAGCCAACTACTTCAACAGCTACCACTGAGGACTCAAAAATAAGCTACATCAATCTTGCACCAACAGCAGATAATTCGTCTCATTCATCACTCAAAACTACCACCACATCAACAGAAGCAGGAGGAGAGTCAACTACATCGACAGATGTAACCACTACCACGACAGATGCAATTACAACTGCCACTACGACAACGGCTACAACTACAACCACAAGGGCAACAACAATAGCTACGACCACGAGGGCAACAACAATAGCTACGACCACGAGGGCAACAACAACGACAACAACAACGTCAACTACTCCAAGTCATTACACATTAACCCCCTCCGATGATGCCACCATCGTGGCCAATCATCCAGATGACAATTATGGCTCTGACACAACTCTTCAAGTCGATAATGATTCTGGTGTGTATGACGCACTTCTCCGATTTGATTTGTCCGACATTGTTGATGATTATGAAACAGTGTCCGATGTTGTATCAGCTACATTACGTCTCTTCTGTACTGATGGGTCAGAGGCGGGTGGGATATTAGGGAAAACGACACATTCGGACTGGAACGAAACTTCGGTAACCTGGAGCAATGCCCCCGCTGCGTATGGCGCTCCTATACATAATTTAGGGCTTGTGAAAGCAGCAACCTGGTATGAAATTGATCTTACTAGCTTATTTTCAGATGGATACTCGATGGATGCAGTTTCTTTACGACTAACATCAAAATCATGGAATAGGGCGAGTTACAGTAGCAAAGAGGGTTCCCAACCGCCACAGCTTGTAATAAAGATGCAAGGTGGCAGTGGTGGTAGTGGTGGTGATGATGACGATGTTGAAATGGATATGGAATACAACTTGGCTGAAAGCACGGTATGTACCAGAGACATTCGTCAATGTTCCGACGGCTCAATAGTGTCACGAATAGCAGAAAATGCTTGTAACTTCGCACCGTGTCCTGACGAGATCGCAGCGGCCTCGGCCACGCGGCTCTTCTTCCCAGTATGGGGAAGTGATGGGAGCATTGGTTGTATGGATGATAGTATTCCACCAAGCTGGGCCTCGGGAGTGTATTTAAAAGAGTCAAAGGATGATTGCTGCAATTCATTTTTCTCACTACAGGTCGACGAGTGCTTACAGGCATGACTTTGGAATAGATAGCAGTGCTCAATATATTAGAAGAGTAATCATCCTTGCATAAGATATTCAACCAATCTTTGAGGTGGATAAGTTAGAGTTACCTGGGAAAAACTTAGATTGACCTTGTGGACAGTACTTTTTTGGTTGCAGATCTCACTGCGAATCATGCTGATTTATTTTTTTGCCACGTGAGACTCTTCCAGCAAGAACTTCTCACATAGCATTCCAAGGAATTTAGTAATGGCACTAATTATCATACCAAGTATATTGCTTAGTGATAATGCTTTTTATTTCTATGATAGTGTAAGGCTTAGATTATGTTTGGAATGCACTATTGTCCTATTGGCTGTGTGTCAGTAAACTAGTTACATTTTTATTCTTTTTCCTTAGTGTTCCCATGCATCAGCATTCCTTTGGAGGTCAATAGAATCAATATAATCGCTCCAAATGTATATGTTCAAAGATAGATTTTTGGTGGGAGTTTGTCACTAACAAAATTGCTAGTTATCTTCCAAAACCTGACAAAAATGCTGCTCACTATTATTACACATGAAGGCACAAAGGCATCAATTACTAAGGCGGGGATTATATTCGGATAGGGCAATAGCGCTATAGCCCTGTTTCAGAAGGAATCGTTTCTCTTTCGCGTCGATTTTTTCTTACTCTATCGCGCTCGGTCTATCCCAACAAAATCACGAACCAGTGGGAATAGCTGAATAGAGGAATAGAAATGTGGCGGGTACTGCTGGGGCCACTCTTCAGGTTACACGCGTAATGGAAGTTGGTTGCATTTTACCCCCATTTATCACGATCTAATAATATTGAACATCGTCGAGGCCTCTCTATTTCTATTGCTGCTCCCATTCCTCACCGATTGCACATTATTCTACATAAATCCTTCTGATGGCGCGGTCAAGTAAGAATAGCGCTGCTGCCAAGAAAGCTACTACAGGTGCAAAAGGCAGCATGGCAACGCCCAGCAAGGACAATAACAAGTTGTTGCACACCTCATCCTCCACCGTATCGTCGTCATCTTCATTGTCTGGTCGTGTCCCTGCGTCATCCACCAAAAGCATTGACGGTAGGCGTGTTTCTCCCCGGCGGCTAGGCATGATGACCAACATTTCCTTGCCAACGAATAACTCTTCTACTGCGATGGTACCTACATCAGAAATCGTCGCAAATATTGTCGCAAATACTACACAGTGTGCCTGGGCTCGTCATGTTGGTAAACCATGTAATTCATGTCTACCTCCTCCTATTCCATGCTCTATTCAGGGCTGCGATGTACTAGTACACCACCTGTGCATCATCGAGTGGGAGACATCACATAATTTTGAAGGTCGTGTACAAATTGTGTGTCCGAACCATCATGATCACTTCATTGATATTGGTGGGGGGGGGAAAGCGCCACCGCCATCACTACCATCAATTGATGAGGCCATCGACGAAGAAAAAACGGGAAGTTCACATGGTGATAGTTCGCCTAGTTCGCGTAGTGAAATTTCTACCGTCGCCGACAGCAACAAGGACGCGGAGAAATACACTGGTGATGAAGATGACATTGACTTCGGAATTACAGAATTTACCTCCGATGAATTCGAAGTCAACGAGCGTTGCAGCTATTACATGGGACGTGTACCAATTACTACCGACAATCGTGCTGCGGTTGAATTTGTGTACATGATTGAGGCAGACACCATCGTCCGTGGCCAAAATACTCTTCGCAAACCGGAGTTGGCCGTCAAGTTGTTGGAAAAATATAAGCAACTTATTGAAGCAATTCCTGTTGATCGCTTTGGAGGTTTTGGTCTACGGAACCTAATGTTGGTTAAATATTATGGGGCAAAGACGGGCTCTGCCAGCGGCATCCAGGACAAAATCAAAACTATCAAAAAACATGTACAAGATCTGGTTCGATCTTTGCAATTAAATAAGTTGCCTAGTGGACGCGGAATCATTGACATGAAAAATAAATACATTGCTGAAAAATACAACGATGTCATGAAATTGGTAAGTGAAACCTACAGTTTTTCTAAGTGAGTGAAACTTGTCTTACGCAGTCACATTCATAGGATTCTGTCGACGAGGAGGAAGTTATGAGTAATGTTCCAGACGGTTGGTGGCTTAGCCACCCATCATGCTATTATCTGCTTGCTGCCCTTGTGCACAAAAATACGCCTGATATTGCCGACGATCCGACGAAGGTACCTAGTGGTGGAACACGGGATGAGCAGAGGAAACAGGTTATCGAGGACAGGGCTAAGGAGATAATGCTTGCGAGAACAAGCTCTGCTAACGTACGTGGTGAACTTGACGAATCAATGATGAGGACTAAGGCAATATTGATGAAACAAAACATTGAGATACAGGAGACCGAGGGTATTGAGAAGCAACTGAACTTGATGGATAAATTCAAGTCGTCGTTCATCAATGTACACGGTCGCCACTCTGCAGAAGAAGGACTTCACGAGTACGACACGGCAGTATGCGATCTCCTTAATGAACTGCCGTTTATGAAAAAGCGAAAAGAAGGTGATAAAGACAGTTAAAACAAAAATTGATGGATTAATTCCAGTCGTCGTTCATCTATGTCCACGGTTGTCAAAGTGAGAAAGAGATTTAAATTACTAAGTGTTGTTACTAGTTCTTCTTCTTAGAAAGTATTCGCCATACATGTAGATGCTTTGCTAAGATGAGTCGACGCTCATGAAATTTCACGCGTCTTTCCTTTTCTTTTTTATTCATCTTCATGTTTGCAGATGGTGGGTGTGATGGTCCATCAAGCCACATACCTTCGTTTGGCAAGCAAACACCCCGACTAATCTTTGAATTAGAATCGTCCTTTGTCATTTCATCCAACATCATATTGTGCAAGACACAACAAGCAAAAAATATCTGTTGACAGATATTAATTCGTCGGTACTTAAATCCTTGCTGTAAACAACTCCACCGTTCCTTAAGAATTCCAAACACACACTCAACATCCTTTCGCACGCTCTCCAAGTTGGCAGAGAAACAGGATTCCAATGGCGTGTTCGTTTCCGAACGCATGTATGGACAGATGGTGGTTGGCCATTGGATATACCCATTGTCACATATTAGATACGCACCTCTATCTTCTTGAATTGCTCCGTCAGAATCAAAGTACGACCATGGAACCAAGTTGTACCAGTTATTCATAACAGCCGATACACCGTCATCCATCTTGACAATGTGCTTGTCATTACGAGATCCAAACTGCGGTCCAAACACGTTGCAAATCCGCCTATCAAAATCGGAAATGCACTCAAATGCAAGCGAGGGATACGTTTCTTTTCCTTTTGCTCGATTGAAGTCTCCAGATGGGCATCGTGACCATTTTACATGGACAACGTCCATTGACCCCATCGCTCCTGGCAATCCAACCTCCTCGTAGCGTTGCATGACTCTTCTTAACTCTTCTTCATTCCTTGGCATGTAAATAAATTCGTCGCGAATCGAATATAATTTTTCAATGAAGAGGAGGAAAAAGTTGTTGTGTTCGGTGGCACAAATATTTGTCAGTGTTGGTAGCTGCCGGAATGAGTGAACAGTGCCGCCTAACATTGCAAGGGCTCCCAACAGTAGTAGATCAATTTTGATCTTTAATTTTTCCTCGGTGCGACAATGATGGCTCAATGATATCCATTTTTCATCAAGAAATCGCTGCGACAACCATTCAACTTTATAGAGTGGCATCCGGAACCATGCCCGAAAAGTACTTTTCGGGTTAAGTGATAATCGTCGTGTTTGTTCTCGAACTGTACACGAAGCTGCATTTGGAATAGTCACATTCCTATCACTTAGGAATTTCCCATAATATGTCGATGACTCATAATCACCAATTTTGTAGTGATATGAGCGGCACGCGTGTATCTTCCTCTTCTTCTTCGGAGAATTAGGAAGAATATCCTCGTCGTCGTAGTGATTTTCCTCGGTTTCCTCCATCTCTCCGGTCACTGGATTGAAGGAATCCCATTGACTCAAGGTGAAAGAACGAATGTTTCGGAGATATTCGATGTCGGAAAATAGTTGACGCTGTAGCTCGCGTCGCATGAGTTGAATGTGATGCTTGGAGAGAATCTCAGATTCGATCTCGGCGCGTACAATGGATCTGTAACTGCAATCCATAATGTCGAATTTACGAAGCTCTTGGAGGAAGGTGGTCGGGAGGCAACAAGGGAAGATTGGTGCAGAGGGAGAGGGTGCATTTATGTGATTATCGTCATGATATCCATCCACGTGCGTATTTTTTGTCTATCCCCCTATCCCATCGGGTCTATCCATTTGGTTGGGATAGACCCCTCTTCCCGGCCGCTGGGAGAGGAGGGGAAGGGATAGGGGGATAGATTTTAGAGCTCATAACCCAACTCTATCCCCCTATCCAGCCATTCCGACGAATATAATCAATTTTTTAGGTGCCGGACAGGGGGATAAAAAAATTACAAGAAAACACGATTGGGGTGGCATCAAATTTCGCTATCCCGCTATTCCGCTATCCGAATATAATCCTCGCCTAAGATAAGATTGTCGCATAATTGAGTATTTTGATGCTACTATTTATTGTTACTATTCTCTACATTTTTACTTCCTGATCATGTTCTTGTTACTGCCATGGAATAATAATATGTGCGTTGTGCGTTGTGAATGATTTGGTTAAACCCCGGCGGTGCTTAAACCGGTAGGTACTACTTGTTCGTAGTGATACTACTACTTTTCTCCTTTGCAAATAATCATCATACTAACTCCAATGTGGTCACGTTTTGAATCGTCCGTTGTTTCTCTCTAAACGTTTCAGCGTCCCTTTTTACAAGAATGATCCAATTCGGAGTGGCAGACTAATGAGAAAAGGGAAACGTTTGGTATTGATATTGGGAAAAAAAATGTAACCATCACGGCGTGAGATAAATAATAATCATGACAATAATATTTAATATTGGTTGTCCATGGCAATGACGCCATTCCAGCCAGCCAAGAATCCTACCACAACATTCTCCTTATTCGTTACTACGTAGACGCCCTCACAACAAGATATAATGATAATAGACGATCCGCGAATTTGGCTGAGAAGTAGACGACGACGACAAAAAAGGAGAACCAAGATGGCATCGTCGTCATTGGTCATGACTCTTTTAACTACCACTGCTGTGTTTTTTGCCGGCATGGTGATGCTGACGACATGTCGTTGTTGTCAAGCAGACGACAATCACGGCGGAGTTGATGGCGGGAGAGATATTAATGCCGAAAGCGGCCGTCGACGACGACGACGACGAACGAGGGGAGAGGAGAAATCCCTCCGTGGTGTTGGTGGCGTAGTAGCAGACATCATGAACAATGACACAATAATCTCTCCCATGAGCGGCGTCCGTATCAACATCAACAACGACACCAATCCCAACAACAAGTCGCCCAAAACATTCTTGATCCAGTTTAGAGATGGGCTGGCCCAAACACGCAGTTTGGAAATCCACCACAACAGCCGTCGTCGACGCCAGCAGCAGCTGCATCCAGCAACTCGCGAAGCTAGGGGAGAGCACGGCGCTGATGGCAAAAAATGGCAATCCCGTGCGAAATCGATCTCGTCGATTTCTGATGACCGGCACATTGCCATTGTAGAAATGTTCGATCCAGATAATAATCGGTACGGCGAGGAAGTTGCAGGAGCATCCACTGCAAGCGAAATGTACGATGAATTACTGGCCGATGAAGATGTCGAATTGGTTGAAGAGGTACGAAAGTCCTTTGGGACAATAATGATGATCTCATTTTTAGGGAGGAGAGAAACCATCCATATTTGCTCAAATGATTGCTCATGCATGGATTTTCTCACGACTTTCGTCTTTTCATTGAACTTTGATCTTTGGACAGGATTTTCTCATGTACAAGTATTCATTCAATACCATAGATGCATATTTCACAGACAACGACGAAGAAGAAACGTCAGTTCATTCAAAGAATACAATCCGCAATCATCCCAAGCCTACAACTACTGCTACTGATACTTCGGCTACAATGCAAAACGAACGACAGCACCAGCAATATCGCCAGCTCGCCGAGGCCAAACAGTACGGCATCGACTTGATACAAGCGTCGTCCGTCTGGTCTCACGTACTTCAATCCGATCCATCTTCCTATCCCAACACTCCCGTCAAGGTATGCATCATTGATACGGGATATGATGTGACGCATGAAGATTTGCCGAAGAAGAATATCACCGGCACTCAAACTAGTTACGGGGATTACTTGGTCGATGGCGATGGACACGGGACGCATGTGGCCGGCGTGATTGGAGCCGTGGGCAACAACGATGTTGGGGTCATGGGAGGTGAGCCTCGGAACAACGATGCGCGAACAAAACAACGACGTCATGGCTCCTCCTGCGATGCATTTCTTTTGTTCGCCAACTCACAGCATTTCCTCCTAATGACACTCACGACTGACGCTCACGCGCAGTCAACCCAGATCCACGTAAATTCTCCTTCCACATTTCAAAGGCCCTGAATAGGGATGGCTTTGGCACTGCCTCCTCGGTATTGAAGGGTATACGTGGTTGCATCGACTCCGGATCGAGAATACTTTCCATGTCCTTGGGCGGCGGACCCGAGTCCAAAATCTTTCGTAATATTTACGAAGAAGCCTACGATAAGGGCATACTCTCCTTTGCGGCCGCGGGAAACTTGGGTCTAATGCAAGATGATTTCCCAGCATCCTATCCTACCGTGGTGAGCGTGGGTGCGGTTGATTCCGACGGGAAGAGGGCGAGCTTCAGCAATTGGAATGCCCAACTGGAACTCATGGCACCGGGGGTGGACATATTGAGTACCTATCCGGGCAACATATACGGATCATTGAGTGGCACTAGTATGGCTACACCCTTCGCGGCCGGTGTGGCCGCATTGATTTGGGGATACTTTCCGCAGTGCAGTAATCAGCAGATACGGAATGTGTTGGCAGCGACCGCAAAGGCAATCGCCGCGGATGGTAGCCGGTGCGATCGCAAGACCGGATTCGGGTTGGTCCAGGCGAGGGATGCGTTTGACTTGTTGGATACGTTTGGTTGCGATGCGGGTGGAAATGAATTGTTCGATCCACCCTCGAATGGAGGAGTGGGAGGATGCAACCAACCCGTGGCCAATCTGACGAAATTGTCCATTTCGGAAACGTCGTTTGTTATCCCCTCTACCGGCGACAATTGCCAAAAGTTGATGTTGACACTTTTGACAGATGGATATGCATACGAAACGTCGTGGGACCTAAAACGACTGAATGATGGTGTTGAGGTGCAAACCGGTCCATCGGGGGGCGATAAATTCGAAGACAACACTATGTATCGTGGACCCGTGGGTGATTGCTTGGATCCTGGGACGTATGAATTTACAATTCGCGGTGAGTGACATCAGTCTTTGTCCAGTTAGTTTCGCTCCACTTCTTGCAAAAATTTACTCATCTCTGCATCTTGTAGACAAGTTCGGAGATGGGCTCAAACAACCGGGATATTATGCAATTAAACTGAACGGAAATTATCTGGTGACGAACAGCTCCAAGTTTGGCAATTCTGAAACCACGAGTTTCGTCATAAATGCAACCACTCCTCAGCTAGATGCGCGGCAGCCTGATCCGGTTTGGACGTCAATTCTCTACGAAGACTTTGACAATGGGATTGGCAAGTTTATTGATGGTGGATCGGATGCGGCGTACGTCGACAGTAGGTTTGGACGAAACGGATTGGTGATGGTGAAAAGTGGCCGCGTGAATTATAATCAGGCGTCAATATCCTCCAGAAACATTCAATTGGATAATTCTGGTGGCATAACGCAATTCATGATAGATTTTTCCTTCTATGCTAGTAACATAGGTGTCAACGATGGGTTCTGCCTCGACTACCAAGCGAATGGGGTATCTGACTGGGCCTTGGTCAAATGTTGGGAACTCGGCGTCGATTTCGACAATAGAAAGTGGTACGACGACGAATCATTGGTATTCCGAACAGGAACGGAATCGTCAACTAGCATCAGCATTCGATTTCGTGGATTTTCTTCTGATGTTTCGAATCGAATATTTTTTGACAAGATCGAACTCTTCGGAAGTAGTTAACAACCTCGATTCTGGTTGCATCGTAACTAACCTATTAGCTACAATACATGCAAAATAAAGTATCATTATGCTAAAGCCTCCAATAGAACGCCACAACCCGGCAGCATCTTATTGTCTTTGCCCCCACCCTTGGCCAACTTTGCAATAGTTTTCTTGTGCACCTTCAGTACCTTCTTAACATTCTCTTTCACACTAGTTTGTAACAATGCCGACAGCACAAATGCACCTCGGTTGGTTGAAGCAAATCCACCCAAACTCTTCTCAAATTTGGAGTGAAACATGCGGGCCAATGACGGTTCATCATCGTCAAGCTCTCTTTTTGATTCCGAGAGAAAAATATGTTTCAACGTCAAATGACCAACTGGATCTTCCACCATGGGTACCACTGTCTCTTTTTTGACATCCTCATAACAACTACTCCTCTCGTCACATGCCTCAACGATGGCGCCAAACAATTCCTCCCGTGGAAAATTCGCACAAACTTCCATCAACACTCGGCTTCCTGGCTTACTCCTCATCATCTCCTCTGCGTGCTTGGTGCATACCTCAATCAACAAATCCTTCAAGTACACCAATAGCTCTTGCCTGCGAGTTTCATCAGCCTTCTTTGATGTCGGCACGGCGACGCCATCATCACCGCTTTCGGTAATCACGGGGTCGCGATGAAGGACTGCGAGTTCGTACGGATCAAAGTATTTTTGCCATCGCGGAACAGCCGTGGCAGTTGAATTATTGTCATGACTGTCCGAAGACGACTGCGCTTCCTCCTCCTTGGACACCAACAGGAGCAAGAACAATTTCGATCCAGTGTCGCTCAGCACCAAATCCAGAATGGGCGATGTCTTTTCGTCATTGACATCATTGGCACCGCCGCCGCCGCCATTTGCCTTTTCCAAATCTGAATTTCTGTGCAACTCCGCCAGCAACATCTTATTCACCAAGACGGTATCGTCCATCACATCGCACATGCGCAATATCGCCAAGTAGGCATCCCGATGCAGCAACGACGATCGCGCGTAACCCTTGAGACATTTGATCATCCTCTTCCGATCCTTGACGGATCCGTAGGCGCAGCATTCGCATACTACCTTGGTGCCCGCTCGCGTGGACAACAAGTGTAGAGAGTGTTCTGCCAATGCCGGAGCGAGGAAGGAACGAATATCGTTCGGTGGTGCGATGGAGGCGTAGTCGAGTAAGAGGGAATGGAAGTAGGCGAAGCCGGTGAGGGACTTGTCGAGCCCCTTTTGTAACATGGTTTGGAGGTGGGCGAGCGTAGGTTCGAGTTTGTCGGGGTTGTTGGCAATAAATGCGGCGAGAGTTGGTAAAGTAGTAGTTGGAGCGGTATTATTCCCATTACTGCCACCGTTCGCTCCCGAAGGCGGCAGCGTGGCCGATGAAAATAATGCATATTGAGGTCCGTACAATTCCAGTTTTAGAGGTGCGGTAAACTTGGGAGGAAAAGATGCAAAGAGAAGTTCGAGCACGCGCGAACCAACCGAGTGGACGGCAAGCTTGGTGATTTGTTTTTTGAGACTCTGGGAGAAGAAAGATCAAGTCGTTCGAATAATATCACATCAGGATCACCTCGCAAGTATAGGAAATAATGATAGAATGGCAGTCAAGTGACACGTAGAACGATGGATGATCACTGCACTCACCTTGACAATCAATTTCACACAAAGTTCATCTTTCGCGCAATACTTGATCATCTTCAACACCACAAAATGTGCATACTGAATCTTGCACAACTCTCCCAAATTCATGTTCTGGTTGTGATTACTTATATCGTCGGTTGGAACTTTGTTGCCCTTGCTCCTCAGGCTCACAACATTGCCGCTCTCATCACTCTTGCTCCCCCGCGCATCTCCATGACTGCACAATTCCATCACCACCTCCCGCCGTTGCTCCTCATTCCCGAACTGCAACACGCCCTGGACGCATCGGCTGGCATCGTGTTGCATCGCCACCTGCATGCACTTGCCTTTGAGGAGTGCATGCAGCTCGGCGCACAATTTACCGTTCGTTTCCTTGTCGTTCGTCTTGACGCGTAATTCGTTCCAGACCATCTTGGAGGAGCGGACGGTCGTGGCATGCTTTCGATGGGATTGGCGTTCGGCCTTGAGAGCACGCTTTTTGTTCGATGGGCAGGAGGAGGGGGTGGCAGAGTCGCACTTTCGCTTCTTTTTGGAGTGATGATGGTCCGACGACGAGGACTTTTTACCTTTGCTGTTGTGAACGGAGTTCTCGGACGACATGTTAAATAATTATATGTGATGAGTTCAATATTTTATTTGAGGCTGGATTGTTTTTAGTAGTACTATCCTCGTGTTTCTATCTATCTTGCCGTCTTTATTCTGCTCTTCATCTCTCGTCCGCCCTTTTTGCCCTCGTTCAATCATCACAGGACCGACGTCTATCTCTGGGCCAGGGGGGTCTCTAGAGTAAGATCTAGAGTGTACCTACTTCTTGATAGTGAGATGAGTGGACATGCGAATAGAGTCTGTCCCCGGCCGGTTACTACCTAGTTGCTGCCAGCTAAAGAAATATGGCGGGAAAATGGATGCGGGGATAGAGAAGATCAAGTGAGGTTCCAATCCCGTCACAATGTCAATGTCAGGACAAGAGCAAAATAATACACGTTTGGAACAGACAAAAACATCGAACGAGAGGCATCCAATCCAATCATTTCACATTGTTGCATTATTTTTTTTCGTCTCTCATTGTCGTCGTCGTCGTCGTCTTCTTGACCAAACAAAGAAACAATGAGCAACAATTCCTCTTCTTCCTCTTCTTCTTCGTCGCGTCTCGTCATCATTGACTATCAAGATCTCGTCGCCTGCTCCTCCACCGGAGAAGCAGTAGCAGCAGATCGCTCGATTCAACGGAAACTGGAGCGTGCCTTCGGAGGGAGCCGTCGCCAGTGTTCAACATCATCATTTACCAGTCACGACAACAAGAACAACGACAATAAAGATGATGAGGAGGAGGAACCATCTCCACTGGGAATCATTGCGATTAAGAACGTACCCAATTTCGTGGAGGCAAAGATGAAGCTACTCACCATGGCGTATCCCCTCGCACATTTGAAGGCTGAATATTTGGAGACGCACCTTTCGGATCCAAAATCAATGTACAATGCTGGATGGTGAGATGACGAGAGAGAAAAAGTATTGCTGATATAGGAAACTGCATGATTCACATTAATTTGTGTGTGTCATGATTGCTAATATTACATATTGTTGCTCTATGCTGCAGGTCTCATGGAAAGGAGAAGTTGGGCGACCAGCCCGATTTTGCCAAAGCCAGTTTTTATTTCAATCCGGTCACCGACACGTGAGTAAACAACAATATCCTCTCGGATTCGTTTGCGATACTGACAAATAATGGTATGTCTTTGCTCCTCCTCCAACCCTGAATTCAAAGTCCCGGAACGAGTCAAGAGCGAGAACGATATCCAGCCTCGTATCCATGCAACAAGTGGCCCGATGAAACGGAACTGCCGCAATTGACAGGGTTCAAAGACGCCGCGACACATCTCGGCAAGATCATGCAGGAAGTGGTTGTGCTGATAGCGAAGCACATTGATGCGATGGCCACGAGTCGAGCGAAGGGCTATTATCCCAAAAATTTACTGTTCGACGCAATGAAGGATACGGAGAAGGTGAAGGGAAGATTGTTGTACTACTTTCCCTTGGAGGAAAAGAAAGATAGTGTCAATACTAATGCTACGAAGGAAGATTCATGGATAGGATGGCATAATGATTCCGGCTTCCTTACTTCTCTGGCGGGGGATCTCTACGTCAACGATAGCACTGGTCAAATTCTCGATGTCGAGCAAGATGTCGATCCAGAGGCAGGCCTGTACGTGCTGGACCGCTCTGGCGAATCCATTCACGTCACCATACCACAGGACTGCATGGCAGTTCAGATCGGGGAATGCCTACAAATCTTAACGGGAGGCGTCGTGGTGGCAACTCCTCACTGCGTGCGAGGACCCTGAGCCGGATGGAATAATCCACAGCGTCATTCGTCAATGATTAAGGTGGCTCGAATTAGCCATCCCTGTTTTATCGATTCGAAGCCGACGTTTCCCCTAACTATGCCGGTGGGGTGTTCTCGAGACGATGTTGTTGTGTCGTGCGCCGGATCCGGCGGGGGCAAAGTTCCGCCCTTGGAACATCGGTGGATAGAAAATGGTATGACCTTTGGTGACTTTTTGCAAAAGACTTTTGAAAAGTATTACGATTGGAAGGGTTGAGGAGGTGGATGTTACCACACGTGATTAACTTTATTGTTCACAGCACGTGAATGTTCGTTACAATATTCAATTACAAGTAGGTATTAATATTCGATAACTAATGTGTGTTTACGACGAAGTAGTATCTACCAAATTCAGAATTACTATGCCTGTCAAGACCCTGACCCCACTCGGCTGTTTGCTGTGACAATAACTTGGAGCGGGATGAAGCTGAACATGGTGCGACAGGGAGCGCTTAAGAATTGGTGTGCTCTGTCACACAGCTCCACTCTCTCGCTTCTGATTGATTTCACATCACCGAAGTTTTTGGCTGCGTCCCTTATCCATTCATCCGTTAAGCAATGTATTGGTAACTCCTTGATACATCATCACTTGTGGTGACTACATTCTGCCATCGTCATGTCAATGTTCCCGTAAATTGTTTCTCCCTCTCCCACGGATTCGATCCCATCGATGACGACCCACTCGACGACGTCGAAACCATATCCGTTATAAAACCCTCATTATCTGTGATGGCTCCCGGTGGCATTCCACTCCCCATGAGTGGCTCCTGCTTATCGGACGCATTTCGCATTTTTCTCCGCGATCGATGCCGCAGTCTATCTCCCCCTCCCGCATGATGATGATGTGTTGACATTTCGTAATTGGCCCAATTTCTTCGATCAGACGACGATGAATCATAGTACAATAAATCACCATCATCGTCGGACGACATTCCCCCGCAGGTCGTGTATATAATGGCGAATAGAATGTAAACGAAAGCAAGGACGATGCACGTGATCGCGAATACGGAGGATATTTTTTCTATTCGATAGCCGAATAAATTGTGATGCTGCTGTTGTTGTTCATCGTAATAGTTGCCGAAGTTGTCGTGAACCTGGTGTTTTTCAGTGTGTGTTCCAAAATTTAGTGCGAAAATGAAAAAAACAATGTTGAGAAGAGACGAAGATGATTTGGCAACCAAGAACCAAGACATGGTGATCATTCATTTTTCTGCAACCAGTACAGATATCTTCCTTTGCAATTTTTTCCTCTTCTCCCTCACCTGCAACTCTCCAAAAATCACGGCGCACAGCAGCATCAAATTCGAAAATATGACCAAACTCCCCAAGAACACCCCGCGATGTATCTTCTCTCCCCATAATTGTCGCGGTCCCGTCGTGGAATCTTCCTCGTGGTGTGCCCTGCCCCCGCTTCCTCCCTCTCCTCCTTCGCCTTCCATCATCGACGATACCGACATGTTCCGAAAGCTAAAACAGGGGGGGATGTACTCCCCCTTGGCCGACATGAATCCCACCACCACCGTCGACCCATACAGGGAGAGCGCAATTCCAAGTACGGTAGTGTACACTCCCGCGAAGACCAGACCGCGGGAATTGGTGGTGGCCAAGGATTCGAAGAATTCTTGATCTAAATTGTTGGAATAATAATGACAACCTCCTCCACCCCCCTCTCGTTGTTGTTGCTGCTGCTGTTGATCATGTTGTTGCTGTTGACCATTATTATTGTTCTGTTCGTGTCCACCCCCTTCCCGATCATTGTTTCTATTATTTTCATTATTATTGTTCCTTTCTTCTAAAAAGCGACAGTTATAAATGTTGTTGTCGAATTCTCGCCCGTATTCGTCTCGATACCATTGGGCATACTCGTCGGTGAGCATGGAGTTGTAGTGATTGGTGATTTTCATCCCGAGAAAGACGGAGACAACGAAGGAAAATAAGGAGAGGAGCGTGGTCAAAGTCCAGGCCAGGGCGAGGAAGGAGCGCCGCGAGGTGATGAGGGATCCGCAGAGCGGGGGATTGGCGGTGTTGGCGGCCATTGCTGCCGAAAAAGTAGTAGTTCAGAATGCAGGCTGCTGCTGTTTCTCTAGTACTTTTTTTGCCGTCTGGCGATGGCAATAATGCTATCCTACTAGTGCTGGGACGGCAGTTTTATCGTGTGTAGATTGCTGCCCTTCTTCCACTCGCACCCTCGACCCTCAACAACAACATCATTGTCATGGTCATTATTTTTTTGTCGTAATTTTTTTCGGTTGTTCTCTCGCTTCTCTCTTCTCTCTCTGAAGCGACACAAGTAAACAGTAAACGGAC
>JALLBB010000124.1:0-30613 GCA_036939735.1 Discostella stelligera | reverse complement strand
TAGTAGTAGTAGTAGTAGTAGTAGTAGTAGTAGTAGTAGTAGTAGTAGTAGTAGTCGTCATCGTAATTGTTGTCATCATCATTGTCATCATCATTGTCATCATTGTCGTCATTGTTGTCATCGTAGTAGTAGCAGTAGTAGTAATAGCAGTAGTAGTAGTAGTTGTTGTAGTAGTAGTCGGCCTGACATGTCGGCGACACAGTCGGCCCAACACTAATGGATAAACATCTCCAGTGGAGTTAACTCACAGTTTCAGACTCCTCAGCACCCAAATTGTATCCTTCACGTTTGCCTCCCAATTTTACTCCAAACAACTGGAAAACATTCACTCCACAATAGATTCCCTATGCAACACAATCCTTGACATACACACATAGATGAAACTATTCACCCAATACACTATTCAAAAACTACCATACCTCCTTGACTCTGACATCATGCATATCCTGCCAATTTATGAAGAGGATTACACAAACTCCTTTGGTAGAATTGGAATGGACCTCTAACACAAGGCCTCAACACCATCATTGACAAATCTTCAAACACATCCTTGACATTAACACAGACAACCACATACCTCCGCTCTCCACTTTAATCTCCCGTCTACCACCAACAAAAGAGGTCTTGGAATAATAAATGCAAACATCAGATCCTCCCTGGATTTTGTTTTTAACATGATGATCTCAAAACAACATAGTATATTTTGGTTTCAACTAATTAAGGACATCTACCTATCCTCCTCACCCATCCGCAACCTCCAG
Source organism: Discostella stelligera (assembly GCA_036939735.1). NCBI lineage: Eukaryota > Bacillariophyta > Thalassiosirophyceae > Thalassiosirales > Thalassiosiraceae > Discostella > Discostella stelligera. The sequence goes on along the minus strand of JALLBB010000124.1, from coordinate 29,852 downwards.
TCAAATCCAGACTCATCGTATCTCAAACGGTATCAACTCCTGCTCTCACACATTGCACCTCTCTGCTGCACACAATTGTGCCCACCTTCTGAACACATAACAGTCTTCAAATCATGTATTCCACTTCACACCGCACAATGCACATTAAAACATCACCTCGGCAACTTAATGACAACTCAGATTTACAGCAAAAGCTACACCAATGCGCGAGAACACTTTCACCTCATCCCAAGCATCATCTAACCACAAACGTCTTACCCACTAGTATGATTGTGCCAAAGCAACCCCCTACACAGATGCTCTAACTGGTGCACACAGATGGCAATCTGTAGCTGTAGAAAACTTTGTTTACCTATCTTTGACACCAAATCACCACCATTCTGTAAGTGCAATTCACACCACAACTGTTGGGGAGATCATAGGAAAAAATAGCATGCAACATGATACAAGACTCTTGAGCTTTGGCTTTACAACCTGCACTCACCACAGCAGGTTACATTTGACACTCTTCCAAAATTAACATTGAAAGACGAGACATCAAAACACAAGATTTTGTGATGTAGCAGCCCAGCCAACCTTTTGACATCTCCTTTGACCCTGACATTCCAACCAACAGCACAACACACACCTCATGCCCATTCAAGACAATTGGGGCAGATATTACATTTACCCACAGCTTTCCAACTCCTCACTTCCAACCTTTGGAAAATGTTGTTTCAGTTTCGGCCCACATTGACCTACATCTCCAAAAGATGGAATACAGGAAGTGCGAAAGCCCAAACAAGAAAGACTCCACAATCATAAAAGGTGATGATGTGTTAGGAGGCATCCTACATACAGCAAAACATGTTCCTTATCCCCATTGCTATTGACCCTCATGGTTGACAGGTCCTCTCCTCACCAACTTCCTCATGAAAACTAAAACCACTATAATACAAGTTTAAACCCAACAAACCAAATGCCCTAGCAATGTTCTGCCAATCAACTGCGGCCCCTTGCCCAACAGGAATTCTCTCAACTGCTGATTCAATGTGAAAAACTACAAATGACAGGAATTTTTTTGTCACTCCTACACTACACTAACACCATCTATCTTCACGATCCAACAACTAGGACTAGGCATCACTAAAGCATTCTCGGCTCACATCCAAAGTGCTACAAAAGCCTGTACAGCGCTACCCATGAGCATAAACCCCCACACAGCTCACAACAATTCGTCAATACACACTATAGATAGTACATAAACCTAAATCAATACGTATTAAAGCAGTTCCTATTCATGTGGCAGGATCGGAATAGCACAATCAGCCTTCCTTTCTCATAAGAGTAAAAATTTAGATTTGCCTGCCTTTCTCATGTAAGAATTTAATTTTTCTGTTCAAGAAGTAGAAGCAGACCTGATGTATTATTATTTGATGGAGAAGACAATAAAAGGCCACCAGAAGATGCATCTGTAGAGAAGAAGATGACTTTTTACTCTTGTATACCTGAGAAGGATGAACAGTTTATATTCACAGGGGTCACATAATCTGATTCAACTAATCAGGATTTGTCACTAACACATATGTCACCAGACAGAGGACACAGATAGTTAGGAATTCTCTCACAAGTATCACTAGATTGAGTCAACCCCTGGCCAACATTATCTTCTTCATCTCTTGGACACAAAAAGCAGGATTTGAAACCAGTGCATATGTTGCCAGAAAGTTGACACAGACAGCTGGGAGCACACCCACTATTGACCAAAAGAGAGGAAGAAGCATTGGACACAGATACTACAGCTGTTCTTTCTTAAGAGATGCTCTGTAAAGTTGGATCAAGCTGAAGTAACTCATCATTAGGAAGTATGTTGGTCACCTTCTCATAGCCTACACTTCTTCTTCTCTTGATCCTTTATTTGGTTACAAATTTTATTTTGACTTACAAATTTACGTAATGTAAACTTCAAATAAGCACCTGCCACAGCAGGTGTGCGTTGAGACAATGCTGTGCGCTTTGACTTGAAAGTATGGCAATGTTTGGGGATTCTTTTAGCACATGATTTGCCTTTTGAGTTCCTTCGAACACTTGATGTGCGTGTTATTTTGATGGGGGAGGGTGCAATGACCTACATCAAAACACACACCAAGGTTGATTTGCTCATCGGCAGAATCAGGCTTAAGAATAGATGAGACAATGCCACTTGTTTAGTCTTGACCTTAGGGCTTGATGTGTTTTTTGAGTTCGTTTGAACACTTGTATGTATGACCTGCAACTTCTTCTTGTGTACAAATGCCAAACCCTTTATCCCTAATTTCAATTGCCATTTGCTCTTGGAGTGTCTACTGCAATGTTGAAAAGAGAGCTGGCCTGAATACAAAAACCACAGTAAAGGGGGAATATTTAATGATTCTGATAAATTATCAAAGGCTAATAATCACTTAAAGCTTTTCCCCAATTGATTTCCTGGTCCTTTTCTTGGGTGTTGATGAATGGGACTTAATAGATCCTGGACTCTAAGATTTTAGTAGGATTAGATTTACATCACTGCATTTTGGATTTGCGCAAGCATTTCAAACCACTGCCTCAGGCAGTCACCCAGTATCTCAGGGAGTGCAGCCAAGTCCCCTACCACAAGATAGTATGGAAATGGGTAATCTTCAATGAAGTGCTTGATTTTTGGTTTACCGTTTACGAATGAAACCTCTTTCATATTGAGAATACTCCCATCTAAATTGTTTTCCTCGCCCTCAACGATTATCATTACCATCAGCATATTTTTCTCTGACATCTGGCGGATCAATCGGCGTAGTTTTGACCTGCTATCTCTCTCGATCCGGCCATCGCTTATCATGAAGACTAACTGCATTGATGATGATACGCTATGAACGCCTTCCAGCGCCGCTATAGCGCTCTCTAAACAAAGTGCGGTCCTTGTCCGTTTTGCATCGAATTTGAAGTTACTGACAATGTTAACACCACTCTCGGCGGTAAATGGAATGTTAAATGGGTGAAGAAGCTTCATATCTTCGCCGAAGCTGGCAATGCCCAGCTGTCCTACCTCGAGTTGGCTCATCCCATTCGCTAAAGTTGCCAACGCTCGGAGGGCCATGTCCCCTGCTTGACTCTTCTGCATGCTTTCTGAGTCGTCAACCGCTATGAGCACTCTATAGTCTCGCTTTGCGGGCTTTGTGCGACGGAGCCATATCTTGTCTTTGCGATATCCACTAGCTATGTATCCAATTATTCGCTTCATATTCACTCGCTTTCCTGTTCGATAGTCGCCACGCAACTTCGTAGCGACCAGAGGTTCCATGACTAAGCGTAGCTTTTCGCAAAGACGTCTGGAAAGGTTGTTGGTGTCTGATTGAATAGTTTGCCAGTATTCACGAGCTTGCTGAAGATCTTTTATTGTATGCTGTTCTGACACGTCGATCTCGCAAATATCACCTTCGCTGTCACAATCATTGTCATCATCACGAGTACTGTCACTGATTTGCGTTGAATCAGTCATGGCCATATTGGTTTTCCGAATATTCTCCTCTTCAACACTGTTTCTTACTGGGTCCACTATTTCCGATTTGCCGTCGGCTTCCTTTTGTTCCTCGTCTATAGCATCGGACTGGGGAAGATCTTCTTGGAGTTCTACGGTTTCATTCATCCCATTTGAACCCGAATGAGAATTATCTTGATTTTTTCGCTCCCCAACAATATCTGTAGACTTCCTTTCCATTTCCTGCTCACAGCTTTCAAAGTCGTCATCACTGCGATCTTCTAACTGCTTCGCTTGGTCTTCTTCGGCGATTCCCAACACCTGACCTCTACTATCTTCTCCCTCCTGCGTGAACTCACACTGCCCGTCCTTTTCTTTGGCTTCTTCTTGTTGTTCCCGGCTCGTTTCTTCGGATATCTGCTCGTCATTTTTTCTGTCTTGAATCATATTAAGTCTTTTGTGCCAGAATTTGTCTGCATCACCTGGACTGCGAAATGGATTCGGTACATCATCAAGCTCTGATTTGCTATCCTTACTTTGATCCTCATCTTTCCTATTCTTCCAATTGTCATCGATTCCATTGCCGCCCGCCCCTTTGGACTCGTTGGTGGAGGTTTCATCTACTCCTGTGCTCTCAATTGCCTCTCCACCCGAATTGTTCTCCGACTTTTCAGGGTTCGGTTTTTCGTCACTCGCTTCTTTGACGGTGTCCTGCCCATTTTCTGCCGCGATTCCAAGTGCATTATTGGAATTATATTTGTTCTTTGGCGGGGGCGTGATATGTGCTTCGTTTCCATTGTTTTCGTCGGATTCGATAGGATCTTCGTCATCGTCAGCGACAATGCCACCCTCATTTTCCGTAACATCTGGCGCGCTCATATCATCCTCGCACTCAAAATCGTTTTCAGCATCAGGATCGACCTGGTTCTCAACCGGGTTTTCGCAACCATCGGGTTCCACGTTCCCGGCACTACCTTCCGCCGAGCAAGTGGATCCCTCGTCGCCGTCACTTAGATTCAGATCATTCATATCGACACCATCCTCGCTCTCCTTCTCCTCCTCACCTGCACCGCTATCACTGTTATCATCATTTCTCACATTAATGCCGACATTCTTGTCTTCGTACTTATCCTCGGTATCGTCGTTTATCATGCCTTCTGCATCATCAGTTTCAGCTTCCTTTCCTTCGTCCTGATTCGAGTCTTTATGTTCTGAATCTCGCCCTTGATGATCGTTGTTCTGTCCCTCGTCATCCTTCTCATCTCCTGTGCGCATCTCATCCTCTATCTGATCACCTACCGATTTGCTATTCTCTTCGAACTTTTCGTTCTCTTGCTGCATTTCTCTTAAATCATCCTCATCATTGTCCCACATTTTTTCGTCAACCACCTGTTCATTTGGATCTTCGCCATTACCCATTTCCTAATTAAGGACAATGTGAATCAGCACAAATTCAATATCACAATTCTTATAATAAACTGTATTTCTTCAAAAGACTCACCCGATCGAGTTCCTCTTCATTTTCACTGTTTGCCTCGTCCTTCTGCTCGTCTGGCTTGTCAGGCAAGTCAAACTTCTCACCCTCAAAATCAGCCTCCATTTCCATGCCTGTATCAACTTCGTCCTCTTTCAGCTCCTTTCTTTCTTGGGAAGAAGTTTCCTTGTTGTCATCACTTTTCAATCCTAAGAGTTGTTCTTCGTTCTCTAGCTCATCTGTCACGTCGTTCTTCCCCTCTCCTTCTCCCATTCCGGTGCCTTCGACGTCGTCTTCGAACTTCATTTCGCTTGCGTCACTTTTCCCACTGCCGTCGCCGCCCTCGGAAACGTCGTCAGAGCAAAATCCCTTTGACACTAGAATTCTGAACACTCTAAGTAACACGTACAGAAGTTTTGAGTGTTCCATGAAATAAATCACAGCGTCGCCCAATTGCGTCTTAATCAACTGCATAACAATTTTGACCAATGAAAAGGAATTGCCAGTTGCGCGTGCAAACAAAGTCCGAAAAACATCGTTCGTCGATGTGGTATCGTGAAGACTTATGAGAGCACGTGATGTATGAGACATAAAGTTTTGTAGCTTTTCAAGCCGAAGATTTTTGAACTCTTCGAGCATCTCATTGTGACATTGACACAATGTTAACGAGGATTTATCCTCCACATCTTTATACCTTGCAGTCGAAGGGGGTTTAGTTGATGTCTTGTTTGGGCAGATTGACTGGGCAGCTATAAGAGTGGTTTGAATCAAAGACGAAATTACATCGAGTTGAAGCCCTTCAGCGTGGGATGATGCAGTAGCACTTGACTCGTTATCGGTTTTGTTGAAGGAGAGAGCTAGGTTGAGGGCTTGATTAACATTCAAGATGCATGATTCAAAGATGACAGAGGGGAATTTCCCATCGCATATTTTCATGCATGACACTATTTTCGACTTGACTTCGTCTAATATGCTAGCCATGTGCTTGCGAATATGTTGAATTCGAGCATATGTAATAGGCAAACTGCCATTACATGGTGAAAAATTTTCCTCTAGAATTGAGGCACAAGTTGAAAGAATGGCAATTGTGTCATGCAAGCGTCCACGAATTGATTCGTTCTGGAATAGTGTTGACGAACTCTTGACGAGAAGGATCAGTTGATGAATATCCTCAGCAAGGGTTGAGACAGAGTTCTCAAAATCGATGATTTTCCTGCTGAGTAGTGTCTGTCGTAGCGGTAAGCTATCAGTTAAGCTCCCATAAGAATGAACCAACGAATCTATGTCTGCTACTGCCTGAATCATCGTTGCTATCATGCATCTTTGTTGACATATCATGAATAGCATGTAATCGCTGTATCCTTGCATTAAGGTCATCTCTCGCTGGCTCATGTATTGACTACCAAGCATTGCGATCTCAAACCTTAATCGTGAAACTTCAACCTGACATCGATGAAAATAAGATTCCCCCCTTTCAAGATTAGAAGGGACAGTACTATCCCAGGGTAAAGCGCTGCCGAATGACGGTGTAGGAAGCTGTAACATATCTAAGGGAAGTCGAACATTGGACGGCACTGACCATTTCATACTCGAATAACCCTGCTCCTTAAGACACTTGAACAAGTCGACTAGCGCTCTCAGCTTCACTTGCTTTGTCATTTTCGGCTGCCTCAATGAGTTGATCCTCTTGAATATTGCATCTGAAATTTCAGTCGCAAAGATTGCAGCATCGTGTGCGTGTGAATTTTTGTGTGCGATCATAGATTCCATTTTCAGAGCGTAATGACCAATCTTGAGCACATACTTGTCGACGGAATCTACCAAACCAGCAGCTATGCAGTCGTCGGGGGATATATCCTTCATACGACCCTTCCATGAATAGTTCAAAGTTTGAACCTTACTTAGTGGGGCTAAAAGAGCTACACCCGTGGTCCCAATCAGAAACAATTCAGGGAAGAGAACAGAATCTCCCGGGATAGTCGTGGTAGGTTCATGATCCTCTGCCTGAGTTTGGTTACTTGATCTGATTCCAACAGCATAATTTTTTTCTAAAATGCTCAAAACAGCTGTATCCAACGCTTTGTCGTAGTCACGTAGATATTTCATCAGCTTGCGATGATTCTTTTCACTTGATTCGGCCTATAAGATGGTGAGAATTTTATGCTGAAGCAAATGATTAATGAAGGTCAAATAGCACGAAACGCACCAAAGAATAGTATGACTGCTCGTCCCATTTCGCCAGTTTCACCTCGTCTCTCAAACATTTCTCGATCGGCTCTCGAAGATTGTTTTTAGTCTGCATCACAAGTGGAACAAACCGAGAGTAATAATTGTATAACGATCTGAGCAACATGGCCCAAAAATGTCGTTTCATTCCTTGGACTTTCAGCTCGTTTTCAAGCTCATTAGCAAAACTTTCAATTAAGCCCAACCTGGCTGTGAACTCAGCGATATTTGAAGTAAGGAGAAAGGTGTCTAAAATTTGTACCAAATCATCCAGACCCTTGGCTTCATCGTCAATGATCGAATATAATGACAATGCGGGGCGACCTTTCCACACCCAAGGTGGAGATAGTACGCGCCTTCTTCCGTGCGCGCTGCCAGAACCGACGATTTCAAAAGACTCTCTCTCATTGTGAATCAAATTGTACAATCGTTGCCAATGGCGCTTTGCAAGCACACTCCGACGCTTTTCCCGTAATGTTAAAAGACAAGACCAACTTCGCAACTCGATTTTCCTCCAGCTCGCAACCAAAGCACCTATGTCCTTAAGCGGTTTCCCCAGAGCCACATGTTGACTTGCATGCTGCTCCCAATCCTGCGATTTACGTAAAATAACTTCTAACCCAGACATAACTTTCCCTAATGCTACAGCTTGAATATCTAACTGTCGCACACGTTCTACAACCTGGCCAAGCGCAACAAGTACTGCATGGCCAGGGAATGCTCTAAGTAATTGGCTAACACGAATCAACAAATTCCTTAACGGTAGATCCGCTCTTACAGCTTCAGCTGGAAATGGATCGTTGTGGAAGTCCTCTGATGTAACACTACTATTTGTGCTACACTTCAGTGCTAGTGCTAACATGTGAGAGCCCCTGCATGAAGAATCTCTCCCGGTTTTTGTTATCCATTCAGTGAAATGGCCAAGATGGCTTGCTGCCTCGTACGAGATCCGGAAGGCTCGTAATCGAATATTGTCATCAATCTTATCCTTTCGCCCAGAAAACAGCTCGCCGTGCAAAGACTCTGCTAACGAAATTTCTGCATCTGAAAGTTGAGATGCTGACGACGCATCAGCACATACCTCCTTGATATTGACCTCTTTCTCTTCTTCGCCCATGCAATCTACTAATGATTCTGCGATTCGCTCAAATTCAGCGCTATGATCAGGGAAGAACTCTCTGAATTCTTTTTCCTCCTTTTCGAAATCATCCTTCTCTGTGTTAGAACTTGCTGCACCATCGTACTTCACGGTCTCCGGAAGTTTTGCCAATGAGGAAAATATGCAATTCACCTCATGCAGTATTCCTCCACTAACAACAGTTTGCCTGTTTGTCAGCTGAAAAAGGTGCAACCGCAAAAGAGTCGCGAGTTGGATGCATCTGTGAACCAAAATTGTGTCTTGCTTCTTGACCCTTCCACCGCCTGTGCCTGACCGCTCCAGCAAGTCCTTCATAGCAGAGGAATAACATTCCTCAGTGAGGCGACATGCGACTCGAATCTCTCCTAACGGATACTTGAGGAGTTCATTCTGTGCTTTAGCAAGCAAGCGTGCCCGCGGACACTCGACTTGATAAGCGATGAGGGCCAATTCTCGTAACCCACGTTGGATCGCGCGTATTTCATTGATACATGGGATGGTAATATCTTCATACATTGAATAAACTGTCGTTATACGCGCACAAAACGAACTTGCAGAGCATTGCCAATTGATTTCGTATGATCTCAAGCGCGGTTCCCTGCAATCGTCTTTCTCCATTGAGTCGATCAGCCCAAGAACAATCCCCGGGCTTGCAACTGTCCTGCAGAAGTGGTGGATTTCTCGAAATAAATCATGAAAAGGCGGAGCATTTAAAGGCCGCTCGACAATTTTTTTCTCTTGGTTCGCTCGTTTTTTTGAGGTGACGTCAGACAAAGCAAATAAGCGCCTAGTAGACTCGATGTCTGGAGCGAAATCGCCGCAATAAAGCCCGTAGTGAAGGCTGTACGACAGAAGGTTCGTCCTGATATCTTGGAGAAACCAGTCAAGTTCATCAACTTTTGTTGCTGGCTTCTGCCCTGGGTCGATCGGAGTAGAAGGAACCGTTAGGTGCAGGCGTATTAAGCCAAGGAAGATCCAAGCACGAGCTGCATAACATTTCCAATCGCAGCTCCCATTGCTTGATTTGTTCATTCCATGTATATTTTCAATGAGTGATATTGCTAAACTAGTTATGGACCGTAAGCCCTTGTTGTCGCAGTTTTTGAACAGTGTTTCGATGTCAGAAGTCTCGATGAAGTCAGATTCGAGGATGGTCTTGAGATCGATATGAACTTGCCCAAACATCTCATGAAACACATCAAAGACACACCAAAATAGGTATTTAATCATTTCCGTTTGGTTGGAATGCGTCTCCAAGTGCTCCTGACTCGCAAACAGAGGCAACAGTTTCATAGCTTGCGCTTGCCTTGCAACACTGTTTTCCATTGTCATGTACGCAGATGTGGCATGCGTAGAAGGTAATCGTAGCAAGCGAAACATGGCTGACCTATCGATATTCATGTCGCTCCGGGTAGGTCCTGCACAACTAGATAGTAAGACGCTTTTTGCTGATTGACCAAGCAACGAAGAGTTCATCGAATTTGGAGTATCACAATCATCCTTATTCCAAATGGATGGCCCCACGAGGTGAGCGCTAATGGATTCTAAGTCGTTGTATGTGTTGGACCACATATGGTTGTAATGTGAAAATAATAGTCGATGCAATATGGAGCGCATGATATGATGCAGGGCGTCGTCTGTTGTTGTTTCACTCTCTAATGCCCACAGAAGTGTCTGGTACGGCCGAAGATCGACTATGGACCAATGTGTGTGAGAAAGTACCATTTCAATAAACGCTTTAATCCTGCGGCGAAGACACTGCAGATCCAGCCTAATACTACCACAAATAGGCCATTGTCTTAGCCGCAGAATCTTCGTCAATTCACCGATAAGTGCCGCCTCTTCCGAAACACAGAAAATTTCACCTAGTTGAGTGACTTGTATCTCTCCAAACCTTATCAAGAGGTTATTTAGGAAAACATCACTATTTTGCGACTTGATCGAATTTTCACCAATTATGCTCTTGATAGATTCTAAATCAAGGGCATTGTCAATCGTCCTGATTGAAGTATCTATCGTCGCAAGCCGAATATTTGCCATAAAATCCGCTTTTGACTCTGTAAAACTTTTGCTGAGGACTTGAGTGGCAACGCTTACAGAATGCCCTCTATCTAGTAAACCTTTTGTTTCATCAGTGGTTGCCCAAAAGATCATCGCTAGCGCGCCAAGCAACTCGGTTCTAAACTTTTTTTGTACAAAAAGGCTGGGGTGGTTCCATGTTACTAATTGCTTCAAATCTATTTGGTACGGAAGCTGCCCAGAAACAATTCTCGTAAAGCCGAACAGTTCATCGAGTGCCAAAGAGCATGATGATGATACTGTATTCAGATTGGTCAGATCTTCAAAACATTCTCTTTTCGAAGGCAAAATTGGATGCCCGCCTTTCTTCCAAAAGTGATCTGACGATGAGATGCTTCCTCCGGTGCATTCCTGCATCGTCTCATCTATGTTTTCGAACAATATCATCAAACGACGGATGTAATGATGTGAATCATCGCCAAGATTTGATGCCACTCCTACAAGACATTTCTTGAACTCGGCGAATGATTTCTGAACCCAGCAGTAGTTGACGAGGAAACCTGAGTACAAAAAACCAATCTTTGCCTTTGTTTGGGTTCCAGTAAATCTGATTCTCTTTAGGGATCGCCATAGTCTATCGCGATGAAGAAGCAATGAATCAAATGAAGCATAGTGCAAAGGTCCTTTGTCGCTTTGCCGCACCAAAAACAGATCCATTGCCTGAAAGAACGGAAATAGAAATGGAGTGACAGGGCAAGAGACAACAGATGCGTCAATGCGTTTTGTATACATTAAATACGAGACCGCGATGACGTTCATATCGCCTGGAAGAGGAAGGGCGCGTAATTGGCTGAGCTGTAGATACGTCACGGATTCTTCCAAAAGTTGTGGAATCCTTTGCGATCGGCATCCCCACTCTCGACTGGCGTCTGCCAATAGGCTAGCAACGAGCTTGATTTCTGTTGCAGTCTTCGTACAATAACCGTCAAAATATGATGTCATATCACTTCCATGTAACAACAGTAACTCCATGAGACGGGCGATGGCTTGATATCGAAACAAAGACTCGTAGTAGCGGTGGCGACCAAGCTTACACAGACTGTATGGCTGGGATGTCAATTGCACAAAATATTCAATTATCTCCGTAGTCTTCTCGTTTGATCCAGATGACAGGGTTTTGAGGAGCCTACAGCCTTGAACAATTTGTGCAGCATTCGGATGATTTCCAAAATCTCCTCGGACTGATGTACTAGCGACCAATGCAAGCGTAGAAGGCGTAAATTCCGTGTCAAAACCGATTTCTTTGTCGTGAAGCTCGTAAAGAACTTTGTAGGAAACAGATATGGAAGGTTGGGACAACCCGCGCTTTAGTAAACCCATGAACAAGACTCCCCATTCCTTGAGAGCCTTCATCGAACGAGTATCTTCTCTATGTTTTGTGTTTTTCTGACAATCCTTGATGTGCTTGGCAACCATGAAAGAGCCGGCAGTGTGACTCCTCACTTCAGTATCCCAAAGGGCTGTCAAGGCATCGATTGTATACACTCCTCGAGTATCGCTGGCAGGTAGAGATTGAGAAACACTAGCTTCCGGCGGTAACACGCATACTTCAACGCAACGATTTCTCATCGCCCTGGAAACTTCGCCGTGCGAAGCAGGATTCATACTCAGAAACAACCTAAAGTTCGGGTGAGGCTTGATAACTTTCGGCTTTGAGTTCTGATCATCATCAGATAATCCACATTCTGTGATCACAAGTTTTCCCTCGAACTCCATCAATGGGTTTAGGCGATCAAGTACAGATGACGGACAAAAGTTCACATTCTCTAAATGCAGCCAGTATCCCCGCTCCATTGCCTTAACAAGAATCCCATCAATCCATCGAAAAGGTGATTGCACTTTTGGAGCTGCCATATTTTGCATCAACGAGGTGAGGTATTGTCGCGATAATGCAACGTAGTATGACAAGGAATCAGAAACCTCAGGATAGAGCTGCACTATTTGCTCAAAGTAACCAACCAGCTCTTCAATGACACGGATCAATCCACTATCATCATAAGCTTTTTGTTCTTCTTTCATCAACATTTCTGCAGTTAAATGTTGGAATCGATCATTGATGGCGTGCAATATTCCCGAGTGTACTTTGCCAATGAAGCAAATTTCCTCATAAATCCGTTTGGTGACCAGGAGCAATTCTCTGAATTCTCCCATTGAATCAGTTTGCTCGAAGCAACCGATGAGTTCTGTCACGTCTGTCGATGACGACATTGCAAGCGTTTCAATGTGTATATTGCATGCATCTGCAAGAGTCCTGAGCAGTGCGCTTTTCCCACTCGATGACGGCCCTACAAGGAGACAAGGCCAGTGCATATCGACACAACATGCAATCGCCTCTAGAGGACGGAGAAGTGACTCTGATATATCTGGTTCGCTTTCTAGCGTGGGAATAGCAGACCAGTGAGAATTGCATGAGAAGCGATCAAGCACTGTGGATCCGATTCTCACATGCTTCTCGTTTACTTCTAGCTTCGGGCGCGGCTTAATCCTGCGAGTTCCGAAGCACCTGTTGAATCGCTCGCTGATCAATGATCTATCATGATCATTTCGTAGCCGTTGGGTGTAGAGGATATCAGCATATTTTTGTGCAGAGTCAAGCGATGTTTGGCAGCCACTGGATTCCATTAGTTGGCACCATCGAAAAATGTCTCTCAAGTTGAATTCCCATGGGCTCCCGTGTTGCCCGTATAATCTTGAATCTATATCGCGTTGCACTCCATCATTAAAATCAATCATTTTTTCCAGTATTTCTTTTGGAACAGAAGGAAATCGAGCCGACGAAATGCTAAATATATCTTGCTTGGTCAATGCCTCTATGTAGACCTTAGTGAATCTGTTGAGGAACGATCGCGGGAGTCCTTTTCTACCACCTCCTTGGGCCAATGGATTCTGAGCAGCAAATATTCGAAATGATGGAGGGCAGTCGAATGATTTCCCCAACTCAGGAATGAACACACTTGCACGATGATCCAAGCAACTATTCAACCCCTCAAGTACAGATTGAGAGGCAAGGTTCAGCTCATCCAAAAGTACCCAATCGCCTCGTTTAATTGCCTTGAGTAGCACACCATCAGACCATCGAAATGATGAGGTAGAAGGCGTATTATCAGTGTCCTTTTCGCTAGAATATGGTACGTCAGTTCCCATTAGATCAGATATATCAGTTTGCTCTGAAAGATTGATCCGCACAAGATGGTGACCTGACGCTTTCGCCAAAGCCAAAATCAGGCTGTACGACATAAAGACGTAAGTGGGATGAAGTCAAAGGAAAAATAAGCACCAGATGTAATTTATTACGAACCTTGTCTTTCCTACTCCAGGGCTACCTTCGAGCAAAATAGGTTTTGATATTTGCATACCTCTTAATACACGGCGTAGATTTAGTCCAGTTGTCGGAGCAGATATATTGAAGCCCAAATTAGCTGGTATTTCTTCGTTTCCAACCGGGATGATAAATGGTCTGACTCCGAAGCAATCGCTCGTTGACATAATGGTCTTTTTATTTCCATCCAGTTCATCGTGAAAGCCAGATACATCTACAATGCCTTGATGTGATATTTGCCGCAGTAAGAATTCTTTTGCCTTGCTCCTTGTTATGGCAGCGTCCTGGTTAGAAACGCCCGATCCCAGCCCAAGACCATCTAGGTGCATCAATGAAGCTCCGTGGACATACGCGTGGTAAAGATCGACATTTTCCCTCTTGAGATAGACATCAGCGATGAATCTCGCCCATGATAGTACATCGCGTAATGATAACTTGAACTCATTGCAAAATGAATTCGGATCATCACAAACGTCGACATTGAACCAATTGAAATAATCCAGCATCATCCGTTTCAGATCCCACATCCCAGAGACAAGGCTAGCGTCCGTTATCGACCTTTGATCCATGGAAGACAAGAATGATCTTTCAAGGACCAAATCAATATCAGACAACTGCGAAACTGGCGGGACCCATATTTCAGTGAATCTAGACCGCAGTGCCGGAGACAACTCACGTTTGCCAAAATCCCCTCCAGGGTTCATTGTGGCAAAAATTCTAAACTCATCATGTGCTCGGATTTCACTGTTTAATGACGATTCACTATCAGATTTGTGCAAACATCGTGGACTATCGCCTCCTCTCTCTGCCAACGTCAACGATCGGGAAGGTTCCAATACGGAATTAAGTCTTTCTAAGACAGCATCTTCAGCCAGATTCATTTCATCCAAAAGCAATAAACTGCCGTCTTTCATCGAGCGAACGAGAGGACCATCTGCCCATTCAAAAATCGCAACATACTTTTGATACAGGTGTTCAACTTCAGTGTAAACACTCACAACTTTCTGACAATGTGCCTGATCTGGTTGTGTGAATGTTAATATCGAATCCTCGCCATTAGACAGCTTTCTCCTTTTGGCTGAAACATCCGCATTTAGAGACTTTGAAGCTTTGACGGATAATACATTACTAGGACGGCAGATCGATTCTAACTTCCTCAGAAAGTCAACCACTTCCTTCGTCGATCTCTGTGAAAAATCTCGTTGTTGCTCTGGTTTGGATTGATATGTGATTGCAGGGGCAAATGCATCGATTCTGAATGACGAGTCTGTCCAGTTTTGAACAAGTTCTGTGGCTTTTTCAATGATACTCTGCGCGATATTCTGACGAGCACGAACCGGCCGAAATCCTCCAAGAATATCTCCAGTTTCTGTGCTTGCATGGCAATTAATAACAGTGAGTTGCCTCTGAAGAATGATGCTCAAAAGCTGAACTACAGTTGTCTTTAGAGTAGATAGCAAGACAATGAACCATGAGATCTATTGAAGCACACAGGAATATAGAGATGTATACTCGCATACTCACTTTTCCACAACCAGTGTCGCCGACTAGCAGAACAGGTTCTTTCTGCTTAACACATCTCATCACCAGTGTCAGCAGGCGCATCATGGAATGAGTCGGAGCGATAGAGTTTACAGTGAGACCTGATGCCGACAGAGATGAGAGTGGTAATGTGTTTTCTAATAATTGTCGACCCTCTGAATTTTCTCCGTAATACACGTCAGCCATATTGATCGTCACTTTCAGTTCTTTCTCAATCACACTTCGCACAACGTCCTTTTCCTCGTCAATTCGTAGTCTCTCTGCGAGTAACATGTAACCTTCCTCAGCCAAATCTTTTTTCGAAGCAGATCCGCGACCTGCCCAGCGGAGGAGGTCTCTTGGGGTGATGAGACCATCTTTTCCTCTAAATATTCCAGTTCGACTTCTTCTCTGTCTCAAACACTTCATTACATTGACAAGATGCTTGGCATGAGATGGAGGGCACCCACATCGCCGCTCTAAAATAGTTATCATCTCATCTTCTGGTATATCTGACATGTGTATCTCAACAAATCTGTTACGGAATGCCCTTGAGAGTGGCTTCCTTCCGCCATATGCTCCCGCTGGGTTTTGTGTCGCAAACAATCGAAAATTTGCATGTGGCTTGACAGCTTCGTTGATTTCAGGGAGATACAATTCTCGATTGTCATCTAGTAAACGATTCAAAGCTTCAAGAACATCGCTCGGAGCCAGGTTGAGCTCGTCGAGGATTACCCAGTGCCTACTCGATCGCAAACATCATAATTACGGGCATGAGATTGCGTCGAAAGACTAGATATCGCTGTAACTTTGAGCTGACTTACCCTCTTCTTAAAGCTTGAACAAGTATTCCTTCCTGAAATGATATGTTCCCTTTTGAATCTGCAGCATACGACCCGGTATATTCTTGAATATCTGTGTGCTCATGATTATTTATTCTCACACATTTATGTCCACATCTTGCTGCCAAATATTCGACAAGGGACGTTTTACCAGCGGAAGTAGGGCCTTCAAGAAGAATCGACCAAGGCCCGCTAGCAACAGCCTGGCAAAGTCGACGAAGATTAGAAGTTGCCGATGGAGTCAGAACAAACTTCGGTTTCCCACAAGGCGACGACGCCGGATTAGCCCAATCACATTGTTTTTCTTTCCCTGATTTTATCCAAAACGGGTTGATCATAACATAGTTGTTGCTCCCATTTCGTCCATCTGGTCTTCTGCCAGGATGGTCGCGTTCTTTGTGTGAGACACCGTTAGGCAGAAACGTTGAAAATTGTTTATTCATGATATCTCTTGATGGCAAGTCTAATGGCCCCTCAAAAGCAAGTTGAAAGCCCTCAAGGATAGCGCGTTGTGGGGCAAATCTTTGTTGCACTATAAGATTTCTTGCAGCTGACAGCGTGCGACAAAGAGTCCTCATAGTGTACCTGGGCTTTTGCCCACCACCATCTACAAGAGACTGATCAGAGAGTAGCCGGCACTTCAGATAAACTTCAACAGACGATGTGACAGATTCAGAATGTTCAAGAGGTATACCATTGGTTGCTACTGCTCCATCAAGATACCGGGCAGCAACGGAGCGCAACTGGATGGGATCGACCAGTTCATCAATATAGATCTCTGTAAAACGCGACCTTATGCTAGGCGGCAAGTCCTTTTTACCAGCATCTGTGGCGGGATTCATTGCAGCAAAAAGACGAAAGTCTGGGTGCCGGCAAACCGCTTCAGCATCACCCTTTTCGGTGAGGGTAATGCTTCCATGTGAGTCGTCAAGCAGTCCACATAATCTCTGAAGAGTCTCGCTCGATGCGAGATTGATTTCGTCAAGTAAGACCCTTTAACGTTTATATAGCTTGAGACGTGGTGCGAAAGAAGACTGAAAATATGCAAGTTTGAGGTGACACTCACCATTTCCCGGTGCGTATTGCGTCGACAAGAGCCCCTTCGGTAAATAAAAAAGCCAGTCCCGACTCACTTGCCAGTCTTTGGCGTTCGAAATGTTCCGCTACCAATCGAAAATTGGCCCAAGAGCGAAAGCTTGTATTGCTATTTCCAACTCTAGAACCTTCACGCATCTAATGATCGTAGATTCAATAAAGTTTCGACGTAATTAAGTAGGCAGTTTAGTTTGAATGCAGCAAAGCGAAGTGCTGCGGGTTGTTTGATTTGACTCACTTTGTTTTCTCCCATGCTCGCAGCTTTTAGAAAGCATTGCGCCAGCTTCTTCCAATCCTGTTTCTCGAAGGCAGTTAAAACATAGCTAAGAAACTGAGCATTTTGGCTTCTAGAGAAGCTTGATACAAACAAGTCAACAAATTTGTCATGTACATCACGTGCCACGTGACGCATTTCTAATGGTTTGTATCCCCCCAAGAGATCAGTGGAATCAGTCTGAAGGGAGAGATTCTGCACAATCAATGTACGGCCAGTTAGATTTGCCAGTCGTTGCACTAGCGTAGTTTTTCCGCAGCCTACATTTTTGGTGAGAAAGAGTTGATAGGTGGGGAGGAATAATATTAGAATGACTACACACTCAAACAACATCACTAACCTGTTTCGCCAACCAAAAGGGCAGGTTCGTTCTGAGATGCGCACACCGCAATAGACTCAATCAATCTTAATGCATGATTTGTTTCTGCAAAGTTTCGTTTCTTCCCCGGTGCTGATAAATCGGTTTCATCTTCTTCTCTTTTCAGAGCTAGTAAGCGAGCACGGCCAATATCAACCCGTCGATTATCATTCGCCCCGAATGAAATCGTCGGAGTACGATTTTCAATATATCTTGTCGCCGCGTCAGGAGTTAAACCCCACGTGGGTGCACCAATATGACAGATGAAATTCCGTCTCATTTCAACATGCGGGCAGGACATTGCAAACACATCGACCGTATCAGCGAGACAAATAAGTCTTTGCGCTTCAGTTGTGTAATCACAGCCCGGCTCAAAATGTATTGATGTGGATATTCGCGATAATAATTTGATGAAATCTCGCACCGAGGCATGTCTTGCCCCATGACCAAAAATGTCTTTAACAGAACAAGTAGAATGGACTTTATTTCCAGGCTCTTCCGCTGCATCATCATCATCATCATCATCACCTCGCCCACTCTTGTCGAGTTTTCTAACCACATCTAAAACCGCATCTGCGACGGAATGAGGCAGATCAGGGTGGAGCCTCCGTCCGACCTCTCGAAGCTCTATAAATGGCAGTGGGTCTACATGAACCTTCCTCCAAAGGTTTGGATGTAATACCCGTATCGTCCCAGTACCTAAAGTTGAACTCGATTTGCGCCGTGTCTCGGTAGCAGCCGCATTGGATGATGACAGGGTGGTAGTGTTCGTGACCAACGTTCCGAACAAACGAAATCGAGGATGACACTTCTCTTCTTTCCCGACACCCAAGGGAAGGATCCTCTCCTCAAAAAGACGAATCAGCGCAGCTTGTATCTCCTCAGGACATTTATCCACATCTTCAATCAGCACCCACCTACCCAATCGGGCTGCAGACGTCAATGGTCCAGCCATCCACACAAATTCGCCAGGAATGTCCGTTGCAACGAATGACCCAAGGAGAGTCTTTGAATCCGTCTCCTCGTCCACGTGCAACTCCAGGAGTTCATCCTCTTGGCACGGATGCTGTCCCAACTCCAAAGAAAAAGAGGAGCACAATCGAGACATTTCACGTACCAAACTTGATTTTCCAGAGCCGGGAGGGCCACAAACAAGAATGGGTGGGGGATGTGGATCACTAGACATGGCAATTCCAAGCAATGACATATTTTTCATGGTAGTGTGTGTTGGGACAAAGCAGCAGCTGGGATTCAAACCTTCCTCCTTTTGCCCCTCGTGAGTGGGAGATAATTGACACCATCGATCGTACGACGCAACGGATCCCCTGCGAGGTACTAAGATACCGCATCCGACATGGACCAATGATGGGTGTAAAGGAATTGTCTTTCGTACGTCATCAAGGGAGGGAAGTTCAAATGTATAATCATCGCCCATTTCTTCATCTTTTTTGTTAGAGCTTTCCATTGATGCCTTGACAGTAGCATCCGATGGTTCATAATAGGCAAATGCTTCATTCTCCTCGTGACCATACTTAATTTTCGTATTCTCCACCTTTGGCAGCACCACTCTACCTACACCCCTCAGCAAGTTATTTTCGCATGTGGCATCCTCCGTGTCAATCGTCCATGGATGACGAACAAATGGTACGGCATTCTCATAGACATCAAGCGCCTTGAGAAAGTTGGAAAGTGGCAATGGACGCAATGCGAACAGCGCACCCACGGCACGAGAGGCAAACCATTTCATTTGAAACGTTGGATTTCTCCACTGCAAGGCGCAATGTGGGGCATTAGTTTCAGGAGAGTATCCACCAATAAAAAAGTTGAGACGTTTGTCCGTATTGTCATCATTTTCATCAATGGTGTCATTTTTGGAATGCATGACAACATCGCCATCGGCATCGATGGGATCGCTACATTCATTGTTGAATAACCGTCGACTACTGCAGTCCCCAGCATGGATCAGTAGGAAGAGGGACGAATCCCAATTCCACCATTTACGGACAAACGTATGCTCATACCGTTTGTTGCAATAGACATTCAACAATTCACGGGCGGCTTCAGAGACGACCACTGCCGTTTCTGCTTCATCTACGGTATACTCCGGATAGATCTCCGGATCGGCTTTCGTAGACGTGCTTTGCTGCACCTTTAACTTAATCTTGGCAACGAACGGAAGTAATGCCAGTGGGCAACTATCATCATTCTCCTCCCCTTGAAATCGGTGAAATTCACCAAACAAATCTGATACGATTGGTGCCAACTGTGGAGCAAACGGTATCCAATACCCAAAGAGCACAAATGCCCTCAATCGTACCTGCTTTGCTGCTGCAGTGGTCGAGTTGTCGCTGTTGTTAAAAACTCCATTTTCTTCATTTGCGACATCAGATTCGCGCTCGATCATGTCACCGTCCTCCTTCTTCTCCCATCGTCGGTTGACCAACAACACACGACATGCCGCACGAGCCGCGACATCCATGGCCACGGGAGCCAACGAGCGAAGGAGCGAACGCAATGCATCAATGCGCGTGGGATTCCGAGGCTTGCCTCCCTTGACTAGGCGCAGGTCAACCTTGTAGGGAAGAAAATTGATTTCCGTGTCGTCGTCGTCGTCATCGTCGTCGTCATTTTCCATTGGAGTATCCTGGCTCGGCGTCTCCTCTTCCGGAAGAAGAAATGGAGCTGGAATCGAAAGCGACGATCGCAAGTTGGTAGGATCTGCTGCCAGGAGCAATTCCCGCGCTAAGATATTGACGAGAGATTCACCATCCATCATCGATGACGGATTTTGCAATTTGTTGTTGTTGTTGTTTTTGCCGAAAATAGTATCATTGGCGCCACTGCCATCACTGTGTGCTAATGCACTGGCATAATAGATCATCCTGTGGAGGTAAGTGATGGTGATGGAATCATTATTAGGTGTCGACGAGCCATCGTCGCCGCTTCCATCGTCGGTCGAATCGGCAGGAATGTCGCAATCCATGACGCGAGACCAAAAGCAGTACTTTTTAATGGATGGATTTGATTTGCGCACTCAAATGGAATGAAAAATTATTGTAGTTGCCTAACATCTATTATCTATATCCAGAAGATTAAGCAATCATTCCATCAAGCCAACATTCGGTATATTTGCTCTATGATACTACTTATTTGTTGTTGTGGATGATGGATGGATTTGGATTTGTTCTGCGTCTGTCATTCTCGTTTGCGTCGGTCGGCAGCTAGCCGGTATCGTAAAAAAGTATGCTGCTGCTTCTGTTCGTTCGCGAGCGGGTGGTTCTCTGTCATGGAGTCCGTCTGTCGTCACATCATCATCATCATCCCCGGCACGCTAAAAAGTGACCAGTTTCCTCTTCTTCCAGTGTATGTGACACTTCCCCTCCCTCATGAACTTTTCTTGTTCACTTTGTGGAAATGGTATGTCCAAGCAATGCTTCCGAGTTGTTTTAGCAGGCTGGCGCTGTCGCAAGAAGGCGGAGACAGTCACGGGAGGGAGGCGGCGGCGGGCAGGGAGAAGGAGCCGAAACCATTTTTCTTTCCCTTCCTGTCTTTCAAGCACAAAACCACAAAACCAACCGACTCCTCCATCCTTGCTGCACTTTCGCTGGATAGAGGCCTTGCCTCTCCCCAACTCTCCCTCTCATTTTTATCATCTAACCACCCTCTTTAAAAGCAAGGCGTCGCGGAGGACCGCCGATAGCCACAAATCTATTTGCCCAAATCCTATCTGTAACTAGATACAGGCCGGAGTTTCTCTACTATAGAGAGATTTTAATTCCATGTTCAATGAGAGGTAGCAGTGGCATCCGTACCTTAACGTCCACGACTATTGACTATATATTGGAGGGAGAGTTAGGTTAGGGCGGGTTCCTTTAGCATTCTGATTATTTATCATTGTTATTGACTGTCTTGTCGGAAGCTCATACCACCACACCACGCTGAAGAAGCAACGAGGCAGCCTTCTCTTCAAAATCATATTAATTGCAATAAGCCTTGGATGGGGTGGGGGCGATTGAAGTCAAAACACTCTACAATAATTTAGTGTTTGATAATCGTTTGGGAAAAAATAGGAGTAGTTAGTGACGAAACTATTGAACAAACTTCCCTCTCGCACCATCACGAGAGAGAGAGAGAGTCTGAGGTGGAGAGAGGCAACAGCAAAATCAAAAAAATCGAAGTGTTTTTACGGCATGTCACTGGACGCCATGGCCTCCTCCGTCGCGGGTAGCGTTGGCTGGCTCAGCAGCAATACCGCTAGCAGCAACAACAACAATGGGCAAACCGCATCCCAACAACAATCAGGTGGCATTTCCGCTACCAGCAACGGCGGTGGCGGGGGAGGAGGTGCGCGCAGCGGCAAGGGAGCCGGAAATACCAACAGCGATGGCTCTGTCGAAATCAGCTGGTCGCGGGGCGGACGACAGTTCTCCAGCTCGCGCGAAGTCTACACCCGCGGCCTCTACCGCGTATGTTTGAAATTCACCACCTCCGAGGACGAGGACGAGGGCAAGCCCGAGCCTGCCACGGCCTATCTGGACACTCTACGGACGGAATACCACCATCGGCAACGGGGTGCCCAACTCATCCCGTCCCGATGATATCTGTCGACGAATGGATGATAGCATGAGCGGACCCGCCGCGGGGATACTGAGTTGTCTCACCGATGACGATGGAGAACAGGCGGCGTTGTTTGCCCTCCGCGCCGGCATGACATGCGGGTGGCACATTCGGGGAGAGCGAGGCGATGCCGCCGTGCGGGTGGGAAAAGCCAAGGTATTTACGGCCAAGGCTGCCGATGGAAGTGGAAACATCACGAAGGAGGCCCGGCTGCTTACCTTGGATGCCGAACGTTGGGCGCTCAGCAATGGAGCGTCGTTCGCGGCCGGAAATTCCGTATTCAGTGTTGAGGAATCCATTCAAACTAATGACAAGGGAGGCGAACAAAAGCTTGTTATATCATGCTCCAAGGGACCATTACGGAACAAAACGATTGAGGTACCCGCACGAAAATGCCCCTTTGTCTTCGGACGGGCGCATGAGGCCGACTTGTGCATTATGGATCGAGAGCTAAGTAGGAAACATGGAGTCATTATTTTTATAAGGCCGGCGGGGAGGAAGAATGGAGTGTTCGTCTTGGCGGATTTGGAAAGCACGGTAAGTAGACCAATCTTATCCCACCAACTTCCTCCTCCAATACGGTATGGTAGAGGAGTGGCCAATTATTATACACCCCGTCATTGTGCATCTTCTTTCTATTTTTGTCGCTCACACTTGGCATCTCTTGGATTCTGAAGAACGGCTCTTACATGAGACTAACCGGTCCATATTCACACAAGGGCGTCGGCGCCCTCACCATCGGGGATGAATTCATCGTTGGCAGAACAGGATTCTCCGTTAACAGATTTGATTGTGGCATATCAGAGGCTATTGGTGCCCGTCCTACCATGGAAGATCGGACCATTGTCATACAGAATCTCATGTACCCTCCCCCCGATTATTACTACGATGGCAGTCCCAAGGAGACTTTGACCGAGCTGGCGTTTACTACCTTCGCGGCCGTCTTCGATGGACACGGAGGAGACGAATGTTCGAATTATTTAGTGGATGCGCTCCCCCGGCACATTCGTAATCAAATGCTAACTGAAAAAGATGCCTTGCGGCAGTCGATCGAAAATGGACGGGGACCACGGGGTCTGCATACCGATACGGGGGAGGATGCTACCTCGGAAATTATGCGACGCATACTCAAGACGGCATATCTCCGCGCAGACAAGGAATTCATCTCCCCCAAAACGGCCCCTCAGAGCGGTTCCACCGGCGCGACTGTTGTGCTATTCGGCCGACGTCTCTTCGCGGCCAACGTAGGGGACAGTCGCGTTGTTCTGGCGCGAAAGAATGGCGCCTGTCTTGAGCTGACAAGCGATCACAAACCCAGCCGACAGGATGAGGCCGCACGTGTCCGTGCTGCGGGAGGATTTATATTGCACAAGAGAGTGATGGGAGAGCTGGCCATTACACGTGCGTTTGGGGACAAATCATTTAAAATGGGAATTAAGGCCAT
Organism: Discostella stelligera; assembly: GCA_036939735.1. Taxonomy (NCBI): domain Eukaryota; phylum Bacillariophyta; class Thalassiosirophyceae; order Thalassiosirales; family Thalassiosiraceae; genus Discostella; species Discostella stelligera. The sequence continues at coordinate 5,993 of JALLBB010000124.1, read as the reverse complement.
GTTGGAGGAAGATGCGGATGAGTTAGGCGGGACAAGTGGCATGTCAGATGATGCGACGAAGGATCTTACCGCCCCACTTGTTAGTGCAGAGCCGGAAATTGCATCGATTGTGAGTGCACCAATCCACCTTTTCTTCGTTGTTTCAACTCCTCTTGGAAAACTTTAGCTCGTTCGTCTCACTTCGTTAAATATTTTTTTCTATGGCAGGTTATTTCTCATGATGATGAGTTCTTACTCTTAGCATGTGATGGGCTCTTTGATGTATTTAAGTCACAGGATGCAATAACATTTGCACGACAAGAGCTCATTGCACATCGAGGGGAGCCAGCCGAGGTAGCAAGAATCTTGAGTGATCAAGCCATCCGAGTCCGAAGGAGTCGAGATAATGTCAGTATTCTCATTATCGTACTGCGACCTTTTTGGGAGGATTCTACCGATGGTTAGTCTGGGGGGTGCGGGCTAATGAGTGATGGAAGAGATGTGGATAGTTGAAGGAAAAATCATGTCAACCTCAAGAAGATTTATGCTGACCAAGTGGCCAAAACTACACTTTTTGGACCAAATTGTTGGCCTTCATATGACATAACTTTTTATTATGTTTTCAAAGTTATCATGCAAGAGGAGATCGTGTGATTGACAGCTAAATAGCACATATCATGTGTTCTTTTCGATGATATGAAGGACCTTTCAGCCTTGTTCATGGCAGGGAAAACAATTATTCCTTAATTACGGTAAACAAAGGCTATTTTGTACCCGCCCTCCTCACTTGTTAGTTATCCTTTTTCGCCTCGGCACGAACACCTTCCGCACTCTCTACCGACAGTGTTAGCCTTTTCGTCTCTTGGGTTATCTTCTGCCAATTTAACTCCTTCTCGAAGTAAAGGTCTCCCAAACTAGGGCCCAATTGGCGAATAATTTTATGTAGATCAGTCCTGAGTTCCTTCCGGGTAGCGGGCAATGCAGTCAAGCGCTTCCGTGTTGATGGTATCAGCCGGAAGACATAGGGGCGAAGATCTTTGATGTCCACCATTCCACTTTCAGTTGCCATGATGCTCCAGTAAGAGAAAAGGGGAAAACATGTAAAGCAAACCGCAAGTGACGGGCCATCGAGAGATGTAAAAAAGTACAGTGCAAGTCCGTACACCAGCCAGAGAAAGGGCACAAGAACAATACAGCACAGGACACGTTCTGACAGGACAACATCAACACCCTTGATTTTGACCTTTGATTCTGCAAGGGCTTTCTTCCGACGAAAATTCGCCCACACTCGCGAAGCCAGCCCTACGGGAAGGTTCAAGAAAAGAGCAGGAAGTGCAGCCAAAACAATGATGACTAGAAGGTGAATAATATGCCCAACGACATTCATCCGATGGAGTACCGTCTCGCCCTTGCTATGCCCCTCAGTCTCAGCTCCTATTTCTACCTGCAAAATATGGGTGTCCGCACGTGAATGAATGATAATAATCAGCTTCCTTCGTGCCGTATAGTTAGATTTGCGCATTCATTCTTACCTCTTCGTAATCAAGCCCGGCAACTTGATAGTCTCTGATCCCGAGTATATTCAATTCTTTTTGATAGGCTAATATCCGCTTTTGTAGACTGAGCCACTCCTCAGGGGGTTCACCTTTCACTTGCAAAAGCAATCGTTTGTATCCCTCTGCGAAGCGACGGCCCATGTCTTGTCTCTGCTGCGCGGTTTCATTTGAGCCTCTCTGTCGATACAGTCTGCGTGCCGCATGTATTAGTTGCATCGTCTCGTAATCAGGAACTGAAACAATGACAGACCGCATGGAATCCTCGATTCTTCCCAATAGCTCATTGCAGACCTTGCGCTTTTCCGCTCCACCCCGTTTGAATTGTGCCACAGTTGACGGGTCAATGTAGGTTGGAGAGCCATATTCCACCGTCGCCTTTCCTCGAAATCGATGCGCCCTGAAGTAGTTCAGCCCTACGGGAACGATGGGAACATTAACGCCATCCTTGATCAATTCTGAATATGCAATGAGAGCTACCCCAACTTTTAGTGGGAGCAAGTCAGTTCGATCATGTGAACCACCCTCAGGAAAAATGCTGAGACACGGAATGATAGAATTTAGAACGACATTGGGTGGATGACTCGGCATTGAAACGGCATTTCAGAATACTCACCCAATAGTTCCCCCAGAAGCAAGCTTTTCCAGAACATTTTGGTACACAACGTTCTGATCAATGCGAGGAAGGATATCAAAGTGGACATATTCTGGAAATGGTTGAGAAGAAATAATGTCCAAAACTCCCTCCTCAACCATAAGTGACATGGACTCGTCACCATCAATGCAGGCAACTTTAATACCTTGCGCAGTCTGAGGAAACCGAATCTTGTCTCCAACCTGAATCTCAGCAGTGAATTTTGTGCCTCTCCCAACAACCTTAATCTCTGACTTCATTGAGGACGAAATTCCCTGAACATCTACGGACACACTCCCACTCCCTCTGTTGGCACTATCCTGTGCTCTCTTGACTGGTACCGCTCCCATAGCCCAAGCCAAATGTCCAATAATTGGTCGCTGCCAACTCTTCTCGGCCATTAGATACGATATATTTCGCTGGCATGTGCACATGATCGTGATTCCATCCATGAACTGGTTCGCGTGGTTAGACGTGAATATGACGGGGCCGAACTCGGGTATATTTTCTCTTCCGACCACTTGAATATCATTGAAGAAGATGGATAATATGGAGTGACAAAAGACCTTTGCGGAAAAGTATAACAGCTCTCGCATGTTCACGATGAATATGTAGACCAAGCAACCAATGGCCAGCGCGGCCACATGCCATGGCGCGACGGCTGGGAAAACGTGTAGAAATATCTTGACGGGGTTGAGAACATCGAGCGACAGCAGAACAATGATGTAGAAGAATGCCAGCTGAGCTTTGGTGTAGTCTAGTTCAGACATCATCGTCCCTTTCTTTTCTACCCCCATGGCTGTCAACTCGACGAATATTCCTCAATAACAAGAGAGTTGACAATGGCTGGACGGATGGATGCTTTGATGAATGAAGTAGAAGTAGAGATTCTGAGATGAATAGAAAAGACACAAGTTTTTGTTGATGATCTCGGATCTTTGATGTGTAGGTAGGTACGTATGTAATAATACGTACGATTCTATGCTTGCATCAACATCAACAACTCTCTCTTGTATCGAGCATCGAGCTGATAATACTGATAAACCTTTCAGACCAATCAATCACTCTCTCGAATTCTAGAACTCCACATTCTTTATCTCAGCTATGCGAACAGTCGATTTATTGATTCTTTATCATTATTGTATGTTTTCAACGGCATTTTCGATTGCCTCAATTGTTGCCCGTACTAGTACATCGAACCTGAATCTACCCATCGGAATTTGGAAGCAGCCATCAGAATCATCCAATGATATCCCTTCGATATTATTATCTGCTCATGAGAATATGACCGCAGAAGATGTCGTCACAACATGCATGGAAGCTCTGCAACAAAATGACAACCCGAGAGAAAATACGGGCCTGAAAGTTTGCTTCGATTTCAGCTCTGACAGATGTCGCGCTGCATTAGGGGGCGACCTGGACGATTTCATTTCGTATGCGAACAATCCGACATTCGGATCAATGATAAATGCGAATGAGTTCGTCGTGTTAAGTGTTGGTCCGGTGATTACAGCTACCAATACTCGCGGCGCGATGCAGACGGTATTGATTAAAGTCAAACCTGCAATTGGCAAAGATCGTACTTTTCTGTGGTAGGTGATTTATAATGATGCTACTCTACGATGTAGACTTGTCGTAACATGGTGGTCAGGTATGCTATCAAACTTTCTCATAAAACAATCCATACATCTCACGCATTACACAGGACGATGCAGAAGGAACGACGACCTCCACGTCAAGGACTTTGGTTAGTCCACGAATGCATGTTTGTGGATAATGCTATCGCTCTCACCTTTTAAGACATTATATTTCAACGCGCTACCGCTTAGTCTTCAACGCGGAAATGCACACAACGACGTACTTGATATAAAATCTTCATTGGTCAAGTGTTCATTGTATTAATACATGATTACGCGGCTGCTTACGCTCTGTTCAAATTAGTAGCCTCATTTACACAAACAGCGTTGATACCTCTTTCAATTGATGAGAGAATGTATCAGTGTTTATTCATATGGGCCGATAACGTAGCCACGAGTCCGTCTACTTTGATGATCGTGCGGTAAATAATGTTAAGGAGAATAGTTTGTTTCGATGATCGCAACAGCACCAAAACAATCCAGCACAATCATTATCTAAAATGGTGTCCTCTCCGTTTTACTCCTTTGCCCCGAGAGAAAAGAACACGGGGAAATGCAAAAGAAGCTGAAACCTCCACCACTAGTTTGACCTTCACCATGATCAGTTCTTTTCTCGGGTATGGATTTAGTAGGAATATCTTTTAAACCATGTGTGTTTGTCCTTAGAGTAGCATGTGACATATCATCGACGTGCATAGGCAGAAACAGCATAGTTTCACGACTGTAGTGAGAGCGATTTTGTGATCGATCCAACAGCTCGACTTCTATGTTTCCTCTGACTTCCTGATGAATCTTTGAACTGCTACCGTATCGCATCGTTCTCTGCGAATTCGATTGACTGCTCAACTTTGATTCATTGGGCTCGTAACCGATACTGCTTTCAGTTTCATTGTCGCGCGCATCCGATGCATTGAATGGTTTACAATGGCGCATCCTTCCAAGCGAATCATTGTTGTGTTTCCGATGATCACTATTATTATTTAAACGATGTGGATCATTTTCTTCGTCTTGGCGAGAATCAGAAGTCGACGTTTGCTTCTTCCTGCCCTTGCGCGATGCACCACCTCTACAACCGCGGGCTCGGTATGGTTTCTTTTTTTGGTTAGCATGGGCAGACGGTGCGCCACTACTTGGTCTATTCAACAATTCTCCTGCACATGAAACGGTTCTATCATTTTGCTTGTTATTGCTGTGAAATGCAGTCATTTTGCTGCATGAAGCAATGAGTTTAATCAGTGTGGGAAGAGCTGAAGGAAGAGAACATCGTAGATACCTACAGCCAGGCAAAGATCATGAGATGATTGAAACTTCATTCCGAGTAGCAAGTCAGTCTCTCGCAGAAATACGTATGTGGAAATAGTACCAAGACCGATCAACGCCGGCGACAAAATCAAGAAGGAGAATGATTCAAAATAATGCTTCCACCCCACTTGTCTGTCCGTCATCGGGAAAGCTTAAAATGTGGCGGGAGGCGTCATTTCAGCCTTCATCTTCAATCATCCTTCTGCACGACGGTGATCGATACGAGGAGGCTATTACCACGATTCCACGATGCGGTCACGGCAAAACCTCGGTGACGGCATGCACTAGCCGTTTCGGTTATTTGTGGAGCCACGTTGTAAAACAAGTGTGCGCATTCATGTTGCCTACGCCGACCCATATCATGATTAACTCATGCGATGAATCCTCGGCAACACTCTTCATAAAACGAAATAAACGTAAAATGAGAGAACGACGACGACAACGTGCCAAGAGACAACCTAGATTCGTAGTTGATCGTGGGCCATGGAATGGCGTGCCTCTTGTGGCCGAACGGGATAAGTCAGTATCGACCATAGTCTCGACGATCACCGATCCAGAGTGCCCAGATCCCCGCGTAGGTGGCGAAAATACAAGCATCTTCACTCATAGAATCACAACGCAAGAGTGTCGAATATTTGTCATTCATACGCAAGAGAGTGGAAGAGTCACTCCCTGTAGTTGAGGAAGTAACAGAAATAGCAAACAAAGGGTACTTTGTACATGACGGTTTCCTTTCCTCTGGCGCAGACGGAGAATTCGGAGATGGCTTACTTTCTCAATTTTTTCATGAAGGCATAGAAATGCTGTCCAATGATAAACTTCAGCGTGATATTACACGCCCAGGTGATGGTGAATATATATAACCAAAATTGTGCGCGGTGAAGCCTA